>JAMFLO010000086.1:0-102784 GCA_027475765.1 Paralagenidium karlingii | reverse complement strand
ATTGCCGCCGTGCTGAAGCCTTTCTTCATGCTCAGCTACAGAAGGAGAAATATGCGCTGTTTCTCCAATCAATTGAACAAGAAATGCGTCAGGAAGCACACCGAGAACGTCACGAACAAGCTGCTACGATGGAATTCGAGACGCCTTCCAATGAACTTGTTGCCCAACTTGTGAAACGTAACTAAACGTTTTCTCCATTGGACTAGATTAATCATACGGCAATGCCTATCAGTCACATTAACTCAACACTAGGGTGTGGAAACACGCATGATGAATCCAACAATTAACATGGACAACTATGGTCGACGCCACACGCGTAGAATCAGGCTCGACAGTCAACACACCCCACACATGACTAACATGCAAGGTCTTGAATTTGCAAGTCCGTTGGTTGAAACAAGACCCTCCAATGGCCGAAAGTTACGTTTAACAATACAGAAGTCGGTCGGACAAGCATGAGTCTTTGCGTGTTTCGGGAGCCCCAGCAAACCTTGGAGTTCCAGTTGGTAACTGGTCACGGTCTTGTTGGATGATGTTGGAGTTGATTCGAACAACTCCAACTGCGTTTTCCACAATCAATGGGCTGGTATGAATAGATATGTGAAACCTTGGCTGTTTGAGAGTGCCCACGATTGCCACATGATCTGATCCCAGCCAGTGAGCAGAAGGACAGGAGAGTGATACGAACGAGCCCTATAGGAGTGGCGAGCCCACGTTACTCGTCCACCCCAGCAGCATTGTTCAGTGGATGTCTATGGCCTTGCACTAGGATGATTTTGTCATCGTGTAGCTTGTGCAAAAGCTCCTTCAAACGCCACGTCCCAGGCGTTTGAAGGAGATTTGCATCCTCGCGTGCTCCTCGCGTGCTCCTCAATGGCTTTCCTTCAGGAATGTTGGATGGATTACCATCATTCCTGTTCCTGACTTGACTTCAGTATCCACAGTCTGGCAGTTGGCACGACTTGCCATGAAGTTGACTTTGAACCCTACCCCGCAGTTCACTTGTTGCTCTGATCGAAGCCGTGAAGATGGCGAGTAGCCAATCAAATTGTCGAATTTCAAATTTGCACCAATCAGATGACTGGAAGCATTTGAATGCAGCACAACTTGCAAATGGCCTGTCCCCATGATGAGGATACACCACCCACACTGTGCTGCCACAAGGAAAGGTTCTCCCACACCTCCCTTAACCTTCTTTAACGTTCACACAATTGGAGATTAGTAGGGGATGTCAATGAAGGTTGGAGTGGGTTGGGGGGGGGGGAGCACCAGGCACCACCCACCCAAGCATGGAGGACCTTTAGGGTGTTGGTCGTGTCGTGTCGTGGCGTGGAGTGGTGGTCATTTGCAGATTCTCTCCAACAAACAACCAACCAACCAACCAGCATTTCAAGCATTTCAAGCATTTCAAGCATTTTCGTCGACAGACGGCTCTGTGTTGCGATCAATCACAAAGAGCAATTTGAAGCAGCGCCAATCGCTTTTTGCCACGGTCCCCTAGCGTCCCGAAATGCGTGAGATTCTCTCCATCCATTTGGGTCAAGGCGGCATTCAAGTCGGCAATGCATGTTGGGAACTGTATTGCCTGGAACATGGCATTCAACCCGATGGCCGCATGGCAGGCGAAGGCGCGCTCATGGGCGGCCATGACGATGCCTTTTCCACGTTTTTCTCCGAGACTGGCGCCGGCAAACACGTGCCACGCGCCGTGTTTGTGGACTTAGAGCCCACGGTCTGCGATGAAGTGCGCACGGGCGCGTATCGCCAGTTGTACCACCCCGAACAAATCATTTCGGGCAAAGAAGATGCCGCGAACAACTATGCGCGTGGTCACTACACCATTGGCAAAGAAGTGATTGATCTGGTGCTCGATCGTGTGCGAAAACTTGCCGACAATTGTACAGGACTGCAGGGCTTCATGGTGTTCAATGCTGTCGGTGGTGGTACTGGCTCGGGGCTGGGTTCGTTGCTGTTGGAAAGACTTTCGGTGGATTATGGACGCAAGAGCAAGCTGGGATTCACCATTTACCCCTCGCCACAAGTCTCCACTGCCGTGGTGGAACCATACAACTCCGTGTTGTCCACTCATGCGCTGCTTGAACACACAGATGTGGCTGTGATGCTGGACAATGAAGCTATTTATGACATTTGCCGACGCTCATTGGACATTCAGCAACCGTCGTATGTGAATCTGAACCGATTGATCGCGCAAGTTATTTCGTCGCTGACCACTTCGCTGCGCTTTGACGGTTCGCTTAACGTCGATATAACAGAATTTCAGACTAATCTGGTGCCGTATCCTCGCATCCACTTCATGCTGAGCTCGTATGCGCCGGTTATCTCTGCAGAAAAAGCGTACCACGAGCAACTTTCGGTCGCGGAGATCACCAACTCCGCCTTTGAACCGGCCAATATGATGGCAAAATGTGATCCACGTCACGGCAAGTACATGGCCACTTGTTTGATGTTCCGTGGCGATGTGGTGCCCAAGGATGTCAATGCGGCGGTCGCCAACATCAAGACCAAGCGAACAATTCAGTTTGTCGACTGGTGCCCCACAGGTTTCAAATGTGGCATCAACTACCAGCCGCCAACGGTTGTGCCAGGAGGCGACCTTGCTCGTGTACAACGCGCTGTCTGCATGATCTCCAACACGAGTGCCATCGCTGAAGTGTTTTCTCGTATTGATCACAAGTTTGACCTGATGTACGCTAAGCGAGCCTTCGTGCATTGGTATGTTGGTGAAGGCATGGAAGAAGGTGAATTCTCTGAGGCTCGTGAGGATCTTGCTGCTCTTGAGAAGGATTATGAAGAAGTCAGTGCAGAAACGGCGGAAGGTGAAGGTGAAGGCGAAGACGAAGAATACGGCAAAGAGTATTAGACCAACAGAGCAAGAATATGTCTTTGTGGACACAAAGTTTGATAAAGCAACGATAGTGAGTGAGTGTATTGACCTGTGTGAAATAGCAAACGAGTTATTGGGTTTGATTGTTTGGTGGTCGTTGTCTTGTGTCTTGGAGGTCTCGGAGCAAAACGCAGTTAAGACCAGCGCCGAATAGACGACTTTGCCTAGGCAACTAACCATGGATGAGCAGTATTTGCTCAACCTCACTATCGAGATAATGCTGATAGCTTGAGCATGGAAGCGACCGCAGAGCAGTGGGAAAGAGTGGGCCACAACGATCAAAAGATTTGACTTTGGTCTGATGAATCGTGTCGCAATCGGCCGCTTGGACGAGTGATGAGGAACGAACCTGTACAATTGACTGGGTGGCCATTGTTCGACTGCTGTTTGTAGGAGAAAACGTTCAAGCTTCTATAAACAATTACACGTCAAAGATAGGTGTCGTGAAGAATAGCCTGCCCGAGGTGGGCAGTTCTTCGTCTGACTTCCCACCAGCTGTAGAGTGGCACTGTAATCGACCAGCGCGTGCCTTCTTGGCAGCTCAACTATTGGCAAATGACCGAACGACCATGGATTCTATTGGATCGCACCCAATTCTCATGTCTGTGGTTGGTGGTGGTGTGCATACGTTTCTTCACGTGCTTGAACTTGATGCTTTATGTGTACTCGTACTACTGGTTGAGCCATGGCAAGTGCCCTCAGCGAATCTGGAGACATCGAATTCTCACCCCTTCGTCGTTCACAATCAACGTTGCGCTGCTGGTTCAAATGGCGATTCTGTTGGCTCATTTGTACAAACTTCTTCAGATGATATTTGCTTCGGTGCATGAGCGTCGATTGGTGTTACGCGTTAGTCATGCTTCACCAATGATGTTGCCATGTCAAAATCCACTGGGAAAAGCCATGGGAGTTGTGTTGTCTCGAGTTCCACGATGGAAGGAATCCCTAAGCTCCAAATCAATTGTTTCGCTTGGCTTGTGCGACACGTGATGCAGATCATCTCATCGTTGATCTCCATGGCTGGGGTCATCAAGCATTGTCTGTTGGGGTTCATTGGTTCGAGGAAGCATTTGTGATTCGCGAGAATGTCGAGGTTTCATGCAACTCTATCAAGCGTCGAGACTGAGCTGTTTGATGGCTTCGGATCAGATCAATGCCGCTGTCATGGTCGCACTGTTCTTTAGCTCCACGTCCGCCACAACCGTTCAATTGGTGCTGGGCAAACGACAAGTCGATCCGTTGAGAGTTCGTTTGCTGTTGTCTATGATGGATGCTTGCTCCGACTTTGTGTCCGCCACGTGCCTTCCAATGGGTACTGCCTTGGGGTATCTGAGCGCGGTGGATCAAACGCCAATGTCAGCGGGAGATTCATTCAATGATGATATCTGGTCAACACGGGCAATCCTGCAGTTTCAGCAGTTCACACTCAACTCTCATTTCTGCAGTTGTGTTTCAGTTGATGCTCGCATACTCCTTGCTCTTGAGACGTGTCGATCGAATCGATCGCGTGAGCAGTATCGATTCAGACAGTGCATCGCTGGGAAGTCATCGTACAGTTCAGAGCTTGGAGAACATGCCTACCGCAAGAAGACCATCCAGCATTATCCATTTGTGACTCCAGACCCAGTGGAACCCATGGCAACCGATGCTCCGTTCATCACACCATCTGAGATCAACCGAATGGTGCCAGAAAGCAAGTACATCGTCGTCAAACCCGAGCATTCGTTTGCAGATGGCGAGCCCCTTATGTACGGCCAACTCTATTCAATAGAGCAATTGTCAGCAGCTAAACCCGACCTTTATCAGCTCCAGCAAAGAGTGGCAGGCGACACGAACGCCTCAACAAGACGACAACCAAAGATCCTTCCGACTATCACCACGCTGGAAACGAGAAAAAACCATCCATTGTGTTCACTGTTTCCATGCGCTTCTTGGGATCTTGGCTGTTTGTGCTTCCATTCATTCACGGCACTTTGCAAGGAATGATACGCAGGAATGTAAGATGGTTGCAAACCAATGGTTTGCTACCAGCCAACCTTGCGTGGTCCTTGAGATCAATTGTTATCGGCGAGGAATCAATGAAGATGCAAACGAGATTGATTCCATTCTGGGACCTTTAGACCGACGGTGGATTCATCTGTTGGTGTTGTCGCATTGTCCAGCACTTTCCATACCTCAAAGTGTCCAGTCGCTTCCAAGACTACGTTTATTCAACTCGACACTAAAATCATGGCCCTCAAACGCGTCGTTCAGTTCGCTTCAATCGCTGGTGGTATTACGTATGATTGACACCGAGTTCACGAATGGAGTGCTGCCCGATGGATTCCTTTCCAGCCCGTTGCCTTCCACTTTGGGGTCGGTGTATATCATGAACACGAACCTTCGAGAACTTCCAAGCGAATTGCACACGAGTTGGACGAGTATTGACACCCTCTTGATATGAACAGCCGGTTGGTGGAGTTTCCGACGGCCATCCAGCAAATGACCTCCATCATCTATTTGATTCTCGATGGTGGTCAAACAGACGTAGTTCCTCCTGTCCATCTATATGGTCTGCGATTGGGGCGTTTTTCGTTGTCAAATAATCCACTCACAAAGCTTCCAGATGTGTTACCTCAATCCGTTTCTCCGATTTGTGCATCTTTGAGGTGAAGCAAACTGAGGTATCTGCAGCTCCAACTTGGTTGAAAGAGTTTCTTGTCGAGACTGAACGCATTTCGGCACCGTCTTACAAAGTCTCAGTATCTGGGAGCCCCATGTGCACGATACGTTCCACTCGAGCGCTGATAATGCATGATTTGCCCATGGATTCCATCAGCTGGTTACTCTCCGCTTGTGCCTCTAGCACAGGTACCACCATGAGTATGAGTATTTATGAAGATTTTGCGCGGCAACGAATTTCATGAACGAGGTAGCATTCGAACGATGATTCATGGTGAAAAGTCACGGCGCTCATGTGAATCCGGGACTGGAACGAAAGCTTCTTTGGGTCGAGCAAACGAATGGAAGATTTGTTCGAGCGTTGTCTGCGAAACGCTGTATTCCTTAATCGCCAACTCGTTTATGTTCTGCTCAATGCGCTCGAAGATCTCACAGAGGAACAGAGTGGATTGTGCCTGATGGCTTTTGTGCGGATCGTGGACTCTGACTCGGCTGAAATCGGCTTGCCGGTCCAGCACTGAGACTTCAGACAGCGATCCTTCCTCTTGATTTGCAAACTGGATGGTCAGAAAGGTTAACCACGCTTCCATCCGCTCTTCCATGAGCCACCACAGACAGAACTCATGCAGTCCAATACATCCATTCTTCTTGGCGGTCTCAGTGACGGTGCTGGCGAAGTTTCGTGTGCTGCTTCCGCTTCGAAGTTGAGAGCAAATCGATCCGATTTTGCCCAACTGAATGACAGCTTGGTCTTTCTCGATGACGCCAAGCTGAAGCAGATGTTGTTTCGTTTGGTCCACCAGACTCGGTGGTGGTGTTTGCAATCGGCACTCGAGCAGAAATCCGTCACCAAACCGCGATTTTAAATGCTGGATGCTTCCAAAACACTGCAGCTGTCCATGGGCCATGATGGCAGCCTTGGAGCAAAGCGCCTCGCACTCTTCCATCGAATGAGTGGTCAGAATGATCGTCGCGGATTTGGACTGGGTGGAGGCGTTCAGAATGACGTTCCACATGAATCGTCGCGACTTTGGATCCATTCCTGTCGATGGTTCGTCGAGAAACAGCAGTTTGGGGTTTCCAATCATTGCGATCGCTACGGACAACTTGCGTTTGTTGCCGCCGCTCAACGACCCAGCCAGTTTGTTCGCGAAAACACTCAGATCCAGTTCTCGCAGGAGCCGATCGGTTTCCTGAGTCACGTAGCATTCGTTCCAGTCATTGGCCTTGAGTCGCGCAAACAGTTCGAGGTGTTCTCGCACGGTCAAGAGGTCCAGAATGCCGTCAAACTGAGGGCAATAGCCAACATGCTGACGAACCTGGTGAGGTTCCTGCAGGATGTCAAACCCACAAAGGAATGCGGTTCCACTGGTTGGAAAGATATCACCCGTGAGAATTTTCATCGTGGTGGTCTTTCCTGCGCCGTTCACGCCCAGGAATCCAAAGCACTCGCCTTTGGCAAGTCCAAAAGTTAGATTGCTCAGCGCCAGTTTTCCGCCAGGGTACTCTTTGGTTAGTTCCACAACCCGTACAAGTTCGTTGTGGTTGCCTGTATCAGAGCTTCTGACGCGAATAGACTCGTTGCGAACATCTTCGTCGACTAGTTCATCGTTGCCGGCGGAAGCAACGGCTCGCACTTCGGTCAATCCTCTCAGTCTGGTCAATCGTCTGGTGAAAATGTCGTACTTGCCCTTGGTCTTGTTCACATCGACGTGCAGTGTCAAGAAGAGGAAGATGGGTACTTCCACCAGCATGTACAACAACTCGTAGCCAGCGATATCGAGATCAAAAGCACTCGGCGCATGGTCGGCCAGTCCATAAAACGACACGATGTCCGCCACCACGATGTTCAAGAGCCCATTTCCCAGTGAAAACAGTGGCGATAGCCGCCAAAAGAAGGTTAGCACTTGGTTGGCCGATTGCGTGGACTCAAAGGAATCCATCGCATACGAAAACACAATGAGAAAGATTCCCAGGAAAAAGTTGGTCATCACCGTGTGCAACAGTGCAGAGCTAGGTTCAGCCATCGCATGCGAGAGAAGGTAAGTGCTCGAGATAATGGACGCGCCAAACAGGAAAAACACCAGCACGACGGCGCTCGTCACATGCCGGGTACACGTGGCACAAAACTCTGCACTTGTTTCGTCCGTCACATGCCCTGTCGCCAGCGAAGACGTGATGGCATACACCCGAAGCAGGATCAACGCCAACACCATCGGCACCAAATAGAGAAACATATCGAAGACGAAGTTGCTGAGCCAAAACGCTGTGATAGACACTCCCGACACAAACTGCTGGTGCTTGGCATTCTGTTCGGCATATTTCTCCCTGATGAGAAAAGGCGTGACCGACGCCGGAATGAAGGTGAACGAGACGACCACACAGATCACCGCAGTAAAGCTCAAGTAGGAGTTGAACACAGACTTAGTTGTATATGAGAGTGGAAATGGATGCGAGTTCACTTGGATTGCAACGTTTGAAGTCGCATTGGCATGGCCCGCTTCCTGCACCAAGTAACGATGAAGCATTTGGTCGACCATCGCTTTGTAGACTGCTGCTCCATGGGTCGATGTGGAATTCACAAGCACGTTGTATGCATTGATGTGATTTGTGATTGAGTGATGCAGCAAAAATGCTCCATATTGACCGACTACAGGAGCACCAGAGGTAGCATTTCCGGTCCCGAACCCACGATCAAAGACGTCTTTGGCGAAATGCAGGCAAAACCCGGTTGTGTCGGTTGGTGCAATCGCCGGGTCGGAATACGTAACACCAAAAATGCGTGGCGTGGATGTGTCATACGCAGGATTCGGTGTTTCAACTTTGCTCGGAACTCCATGGTCAATGAAGGTCTCCACCAATCGTTCGCAGTGGCTTTGATCAAGGACTTCTCCCGTGCAAGTGAATGGAACTGGGGTGCGATCACCCAGCTCGTAGTCGTGGGTCGACAGCACGTACATGGGGTCGTTTCTTGCGAAGACACTGATTTTGAGCGAACTGAATCCCCCGATCATAAGCAAAATGGGCAGAAACATGCTGAAAAACAGCATGTTACGATCCCGTTTGGCGATCAGCATACGCTTGAGGAGAAGTGCCTTCATGTGAAACAGGAAACGTCGAGTAGTGGACTCCTGCGAGCCATCCGCGTGGCTGCATTCTGCTTTCGCCGTATAAGGTGTTTGCACCTGTTTTTTCTCCGCTTGATCCAACCGAGTTCGATATTTCAACTTCAGTGCTCCACCAGATGCAGCAGGAACCTCAACGTTGACTGGAGTGCTGGCAGAGTCCTCGGCCACCTTCAAGAAGATTTCCTCGAGCGTCGTGACCGAAATGCCGTACGACAAAATACCAAACGCCGTCTTTTGGGTTTCCAAAGCTCGAAACAGTTCGCCAAACTGACAACTCGCTTCGAAAGGAAGTTGGAGAAGGACTTCAGTGCCAATGCTGCTGGCAAGATGCGATTCAGACACAAACTGCTGCACGAACTCGAGGATTTTCTCTGCCGGGCACGCCTCAAACTCGCGCACCATGCTTAGCTTGTAGCCCACCCCAAAGCGCTGCTTTAGGAAAAGCGAAGACCCGACGCATTTCAGTTCTCCGTTGGCCATGATGGCGATGCGATCGCCAAGAACATCAGCCTCGTCCATGAAATGCGTCGTCAGAATCAACACACGATTCAGACGGTTGTTCAGAATCAGCTCCCAGGTGCTTCGCCGTGAGTAAGGATCCATTCCCGACGTGGGTTCATCAAGAAACACCACGCGACTGTTGCCCATGAGAGCAATCGCGAGTGACAATCTCCTTTTCATGCCACCTGAAAGCGCATGGACCTGCACTGCTCGCTTGTCTTCGAGCCCCACCTCTTGGATTTTCTTAGTCACTTGACTGTCGACAGGATGCTTGTCCGAGAACCCTTTGACTCGCGCATAGAACTCTAAATGCTCCTGGACGGTGAGCTCGTTGTACAAGATGCTGTGTTGAGGACAATACCCCAGCGATCGGCGAATGGCATTCATGTCAGTGTTGATTGACAACCCTCCGATGAATGCGTCACCTCCGGAAGGAGCAGTCATACCCGTCAGCATGGAGATCAGAGTAGTCTTTCCTGCGCCATTATGGCCAAGTAGGCATGTGATTTGGCCTTCATAGAGCATAAGATTTAGACCCTTGACCGCGGTTTTTCTTCCTCCCGGGACACGAAACTCCTTGCGAAGGTTCCGAATGACCACAGCACTTCCATTGTGCTCCTGTTGTTTCAAAAGCGGTTGGGTGACTTCTTCTTCCGCGAGAGGAACGGAAGCCCATTCTCCAACTGGAGTCATGGGATTTTTCGCCGCAGTGGGCTCCGTGCCATACACAGGAAGAGAATGCAACGACTGCTTCAAGGCCTTGAAGGAGGCTCCACGCAGAAAATAGTTCCAGCGCTGCTGCACTCCGTATTCCTTGGGAACGACCCGTTCGAGATAGAACCCTACAAGGGTATACAACACAAAGTCCAGCACCAGGAAACGAATCGTGTTGACGAAGCGAAAGCCTTCGACTTCTTCATACGCATTGATCGTGTTGAGACCAATGCCGTCGGCTTCAAGCGACGCAAGAATGGTCGTTGCAAAGTCCAACGCAACAGGCGAAAACAGACTCAGCACAAGCTTTTGACCCATGGAGGACGTGTCGTTGATGCTGGCCGTAAGGAAATACATCAAGAAGAAGCAAAACATACCCACGAGCGATCCACTTCGCGATCGAGAGAAGATGCTGCTGATGAGGAAGCCAAAGGCCAACGTGCTCAAGCCAAACGTAAAGTAGAGCAAATACAAGAACCCCAACGCAGAGTTTGGGAACAGGATCCAGCGAGAAGCGAGTGTTTGAAACAGCGAAGCAACCAGAGTCACCACGATGTACACCACATACCACGACACAACGATCAAATGGTCGTGGACCCCAAGGATCTTCATCAGTTCTCGAGTTCTCGTCTCTTTCTCGTTCAAGAACGACACGATCACACGCGACAGTCCGTACAAATACGACAAAACAAACCCCAGAGCAAAGACTTGCTGGATTTTGCCAAAGAAACCCGTTGAACGAAAACCCATAACTGGTAATACCCCAACAGAAGCTCCGTTATAGGCCTGTGGTGCAATGCGGAGCGGCTTGAGCAGTTTGGACTGGCTGGCCGAAGGGATGGTGTCCACTGAAAGAGTACCAAACGGAAGCAAAGATTTCACTGCTGGCACACTCAGTGAGGTGTTGAGAATCTTGAAGACAGAACCCACAAAAAGATCTTGACGCAATTGGTCCAAGAGTCGTTTGTCCAACTCTGGAGAAGAAGGTGCCACCGCACTGGTGATCTGGCAGGTGCCCGATGTTGTCTGGCCAACGGGGTCCCAATCCGGCAGACAATTGAGAAAACGAGCCACGAGCGTCTGGAGAGTCATGAATCCTTTGGTTGCGTAGAGCTGGGTGTGAAGCGTTCTCAGCATACGAGTTGTTTTGTAGACTGGCGGAGGTCGTCGACCGATCGTGCGCGGAACACTTCCTGGCACCACTGGATCGACGTACGTCGAGTTGAGTCGTAGCGAGTACTCGATGGACGTGACAGTTCCAATCTGAGAGTCGTTCGGATACTTTTTGAAGACAATTGCAGCATAGATCTTTGGGTGGTGCAAGTCTTTTCCGTATGTGGCACCCGAAATGTACTTCTCCAGCTCTGGCTCCGAATCGAAGAACACACTCGAGTCATTGAAAGACGGCACGGTGAAGAGGTTCACAAGGCGAACGGGTGGAACGAGGGGTGTACGAGGATACCACTGCTGCACAAGTGCAGCGAAGTACTGGCGAGTGTATGTTGTGTCGGGAGCAATCGCGATTTTGAATGGCACGACAGTGCCGCGGCACTCGCTAGGGACCGCATAGAACGAATCTTCGTTGTTGTTAGTGGAACCGAACAACGCAAACTTGAGTGCACAAGCCTGTGCATCGTCGGGACTCAGTTGCGGAAAACGCGGGGAATCCAGCAGCGCCAGGAGAGATAGATAGAGCAACAGGCCCGTCATCGTCGTTTCGGTGAAGTCAAATCGCGGAATCGTCAGCCCGAGCGCTTCGGCCGCCATCGAGAGTGTGAGAAGCGATGGGGACGACGAAGAGGCCCACGTGGATTGGTTAAGAAGCGCCGACAGCGCATCGCTTGCATTGGCCGGGGCGTTGGTCCTTGCAGACAAGTTGCCGTTGGCACCACCTGCAAAGCTGCTGAGGTTGGTGGTGCCAGCCAGCGAGCTCACAAGCGATTGGCTTTGGAAAAAGTTCCATGTGGAGCCTTTGGTGTTGTCACTGGTGTTCTTCTCTTCGGTGGACCAGCCGTCCGGCAGCCATAGTACCGAGTCGAGCGACTTCAGCAGCCCAAAGACCAGAATGCAGAAAAGCGGCACCAGCAGCTCACTGAGCGTCGCGTACACGTGACGTCGCTTCAGCAGCCAGTTCTTGCGCAAAAGCGCAGCAAGCAGTCGAGTCAGCACCATCGTTGGCGGTGTTGCCGTGGCGTCGCCATCCCCAGCATTGCTTGAAGTTGCCATGCTCGCTTTGCTCCCGTTGAAGAGAAACGTCTTGGGTGCAATTCCGTCGATTACCGGTCAACACCGGTTTAAGGTGATGGTGGACTATGGAGATGTAGCCAAAGACTTGAAGAAGGCCAGCAAGGAGGAGAACGCCAACGACTTGGAACGATGTCGATGCGAAGAACTTGCCGCTCTACCTCACCAAAGAAGGGTGACAGGTGGCTCGAGTCAAACCCAGAAGACGTGAAGAAGCTGAAGGAGGATGAAACGACTGCGACGATCGAAAGGGCGGACGCGCAAAGATCACGTGCTAGATGAGCAGGATGACACTGATGTGTTCTTGTGGGGATGCCCTCGCCGGCAAAGAAACAAGAATACACGTGTTGGTGGTGTATCCGGAAAGTGCAACGAACAAGGCTAATGATGCGCACAGATCGGTGACGCGGGAGATGTTGCAAGAGTTCATGGGTCAAGTTGAGGACGACAAACAAAGAAACGCAAATGCATCGCCATCTCGAGCATGTCAAGTTCGAGTGTCAACAGCTCTAACCAAACGACTTCCGGCAGAGATTCCAAACGGAGAAGAGCCCGGTGTCAACAAGAAGAACACAACTCTACCATTTCAATGGGATGAAGCTATGCCGTAGCAAAGACGAACGATTTGCTGAATATACGACAGTTCTCAAACGCCATTTGAGTGTCTTGCTCGAGGAGAAGTGTCTTTGTTTGACGTACCGATTTGGTTTTGATTGGAGTGATATGTACTTCGAAGCAGAACATTATTACCCTGTAGTCAATGCACCATCGAGATACCGAAATCCGTCAACTCAGCCACCATCAGACTTGAGATCACGTAGCAGGATCTTCGGCGTCAAAAAGTGAAGTTACGTCAGTCCATTCGCAATGATTTAGCGCGATTACGAGACGCAAGTTCTCAGTGTTTTGGACTTTAGTCAGATGGCAGTCGAGTCTTTCAAAGGATCGTTCTTGAACGAGGTCTTGTTTCTCGCCAGAACAATAAAAAAGCTGAACTCGCACGCGAAAGAAAACTGCAATTCAACATCTAAGGCATTGTTATGGTCAATGTGTTGTTCTGGTGGACGAGCACGACAGCCCCGTGAAAGTCGCATTCTTCGTGAATACTGATGAAGTTAAGCAATTAGCAACGACGAACATGGTGTGTCTGAGAAGAATTGCTGAGCTAATCAAATCGATCACGGCCCACATTCGCTTCAGTTTGGTCGCAGGGTCTTCTCGATTGCCAAGTGCCACAATGGTTCGCTTGTTCACCACCCGTCCAGCGGGTAGATAAGTGGGATGTCCTAGCTAGACTGGTTGTACTCGATAAATGGACTAGTTTATTGCCCAATGACTCATTTTCATGATATTGGCAAGCGCATTCAGCTGCCCAATAGCTCACATTGGTCTCAATCGTTGGCGCAGTTGTAAAGCTGCTATGAACCCTTTGTTCGTGAACGGCTTCCGTTGGAATCAGTACCCTACTGCCCGACACCGGTTCCTCTTATTGTAGTACAGTGAATGAGTGAGTTGACGGTGTAGAGTTGGTACAGTATGACGGAACATTCTTGTGGACAAAGACTTGTTCGCTGGGAACCAACCACAAGGCTTTTCGATCCAATGCACCAAACAACCGATCGTCCCGCTGATTCTGCTCTGTTATGATCGCCTTCTTCCATGCTTCCCGCTATTGCAACTTGTGCATTTGCTCTTCCTATCCATTTGGAGCTTGCTCTTGGGCTTGGTTTGCGCTTGGTTTGCGCTTGGTTTGTACTGAGGATCTTTGGAAGAGGTGGGACGTTGCTTCAGATCGGCAAGCTCTTCAGAATAACACTCAGTTCCTTTCAATATATAACCCACGATGATTGAAAACTGTTTTGAACATTATTCCACAATTTGATCATACTGGATCAATTGGTACTGTTTTCTTTCACATCACCAGGTTCAACCCTTCGTCATTAGATATCCTCTGTCTTTGCATTTTTTGTCGTAAACAATTGGGGTTTATCGGCTATATCCAATTCCATCTGTTTTTTTCAGGAGAGGTTTGTGCAATCGTTTCACTTTCAGATTTGACCAGCGCTGCACAAGCAGAAAGGACAGAGCGAAGTGAGCAAGCCCAAGCGGTCGCTTCCTCCTTTTCCAGCGCAATTTCCACTCGAACTCCTCCCCCTCCCAGTCGAGCGATTCCGGTCCAACTTTACAAAACCCAACTATCATCGATAATGTCCTCATCAGCCGCATTGCAGCAGAGTCTGGGCGACGCTGAAGTGTTTGATCTCGTCTGCGACTACTTGCGGACGCGCCAGTTTTTCGAAGCGGAAAAGACGCTGCGTACGGAGCGCGAACGAGAGGAGCGAGAGTTCAAGAAGCAGAGCAACCAGCAAACATGCAACGTCGAAGGATCGTCACTGCTTCAGTCCATGCTCGAGTCGAGCTATGTCACGCAGTTTGTCTCGGGCTCGGGGCGCACAGAACCCGAAAAGATTTTTGTGCCACGCCATGAAGTCGAAAAGAAGTCCCAGCAACAGCGCACGCGTACGCACCTCGATGGCAACAGCTCGTTGGATTCAGACGAGGTCCATCACCTGGAGGAAGAAGAGCGATACAGCATTAGCACTCGCATCGTCGCCTTTGAAGCCTGTAAAGACGATCCACATGGCTCCGCAACAATGCCCATTTACCAGACTTCTACGTTCGCCCAGCCGTCAGCCACCAATTTTGGTGAGTACGACTACACGCGGTCCGGCAATCCTACTCGCGCCGCCTTTGAGAGACAAATGGCCGAATTGGAAGGAGGGTATCGAGCGTTTGCATTCACGAGCGGTATGGCCGCGCTTTCAGCGGTTAGTCGACTTGCCCATGCGGGCGACGAGATTGTCTTGTCTGATGATTCCTATGGTGGTACCTACCGCCTGCTCAGCAAGATTGCATCCAAGCAGGGCGTCAGTGTCAAGTACGTCGATTTGTCTGGTGACGCTGGCCCAAAGAATCTCGCCAATGCGTTAACGACCAACACGAAACTGGTCATGATGGAGTCCCCGACCAATCCCATGCAACGAATTTGTGATATCCAAGCTCTTGCCGAGACTGCACATCGTGTCGGCGCACTTTTGTCCGTCGACAACACCATGATGAGTCCGATCCTGCAGAACCCACTGAAGCTGGGTGCTGATATCGTCGTACACTCTGCGACCAAGTTTGTGTGTGGGCACAGTGACACCATGTCGGGTGTCGTCATTGCCAAAGACCCCGAGCTTTGCCGGGACATCTATTTCTACCAAAACGCCGAGGGCACAGGGCTTGCTCCGTTCGACTGTTGGCTGTTGTTGCGGGGCGTCAAGACCATGAGTCTCCGTGTTTTGCAAGCGCAGCAGAACGCGCAGATCCTCTCCCAATTTCTCCAGGACCATCCGTGTGTCACCAAAGTGTACTATAGCGGGTTGCTCCCCGAGACTTCGCCGTCGCGCCGCATCCACGAGAAGCAGGCCAAGGGTAGCGGCTCTGTGGTGTGTTTCCAGACCGGCTCGCTGGCGTTCTCGCAGCACATTGTGAGCGTCACCGAGCTGTTCAAGATCACAGTGAGCTTTGGCAGCGTCAACTCACTCATCTCGTTGCCGGGGGCCATGTCCCACGCCAGCATTCCGGAAGAAGTCCGCAAGGCGCGCTCCTTCCCCGAAGACCTCATACGCCTTTCGATCGGTATCGAAGACGTCAACGATCTTATCCGCGATCTATCGCGAGCCTTTCAGTCGTTTGACAAAGTTGACCCGACCACGTCGTCATCATCGGCAACATCGTCATCGGCAGACGCGATCCCCTCATCCTTAACTGATGAGCCAACCAGTGGTTGAGCTGAGCGAGATACCCTTGTGTTGCTTACCTCTCCGGATCTCTCTTTAGGTGGTGTCGTGCAGCCCACGTCAACGCCCACACGGAGATCGACCTATTCTGTTGCACAGATGGGCCCAATGATAACCAGCACGATAAATCGCATTTCACTTTAATTAATGGTGTGGACTACACCACCTAGGATTTTTCTGTCTTTTTCAGTGTTTTTTTCTAGAGCGAAGAGGGACCTTTGGGAGCACACAGTTTCGGAAGCAAAAACATGCTCTGGGAGGTTAGGCTTCGGTTTAGTACCTACCATCAAACCTATCCCCAATAAAGTTTCATAGCTTACCCCTGCCACGGTGTAATGAAGTGAGGTCAAGCTGAGCACTTGTGGCGCGTCAGAACATCTCTGGCGAACTCTTTTGACATCGCATTGGCTTGCACTTTGACGACTGCTCTTTCTGTGCCTCTTTGGGACCTTGTAGCACATTCTTCCATGGTTTTGCCGGGGTACGCCTTGGTTGAAACTGTGGCTAGAACGGCTTTCTACGACAAGAACAGAGCCAAATCCAGGGTGGCGGGTGTTTCTATTACGAGCCTGCCACCCAATCTTTGCGAGTCGAGTCTCCGTGCTGTTCCCACAAGCATCGTACTGTACCATCCGACAAAGAAGCGCAACGAAATCCAAGTCAGGTCAACAACTAGCAAACTCAATACCCTGTGATACCCGTTTGCGTCTCAACCATCGAGTTGGAGAGTGCTGACCGCCACCCAGTAAGATCATGTGAGTGAGGGCATCGCGAGGTTTTTCCCACTCTCGTCGCGTCATCAATCTGATTGCGCGCGGGGCTGCTAAAAAACCTCATCCGATATAGGAAAAACCTCCGAGACTTGATGGCCGTCCCACCCTTTCTCCTCACGCCCCTGCCAAAGAAGAAGAAGAAGCAAGGGGACGAAGGCAAGGCAGGGCAAGTGGAGTGGTTTCGTCGCAATTTTGCTCTTTGCGGTGTCGTAAGCAGCCAGAGAACGGAGAAGAGCACACCAGCTGACCAAGGCAGACAAGCAGGCGGCAAGAGCAAGAGAAACCCGGTCCAAAGAAGGCACTTGGCGACAGTCAGAGAAATGGACAAGCAGAAGACGACGCTGCATCGCTGTGCCATCGCGCTCTGTTCCAACCCGGCCGTGGCCGAAGGGGTCTGTTCCATGCACTTTAGTCGCAGCAGTGGCGCCAGCACCACCAAACCGGCGAATTCCAAACACGCGTTGGGTGGCTCAAGTGGCAGCGGCGCTGGTGCGGGCGAAGCGGATCGCTTTTACCGCGCGGGCAGCCACATGGCCCTGCAGCCTCGAGGAGTGCCCCCCAGCAAGAAGCACAAGGGCGGATCATCGGCCGACGCCTCACGTGCGCCGTCGGATCGCATGGAGCGTCCCTACAACAACTTGAGCCTAACGCGCGAGAATTTAGCCCAGATGATGCATCGCTCCAAGCACTTCAACGGAGGCGGGTTCTCGGCCGAAGAACCCATGCATCACCCGTACATGGCATCCAGCTACTTGTCTGGTGGTACATCGTGTGACACCCCAGTGTCGGTGCATTCCGACTCAGAAGACGATGAAGGCTCCATGGATGGAGGTGGTGGCGAAAAAGAGACCAATATTCGACGCGAGAAGAACCGAATTGCCGCAAGAAAGAGTCGACAGCGTAAACTTGACCGCATTTCCAATCTGGAGGATGAGAAGAAGCGACTGGAGCAACATCGTGACATGTTGGTCCAGGAAATCCGCTCGCTCGAGAAACAGGACACCTCCGCGCCTACGACTGATGGCTCTGAGGCGGCTGACTCTCCAGTCGTGGCGTCACCCACGCCCTCGGCCAGCTACGCGAATGCTGATCCGCGCGCACAACCCATGCCGATCGCCGAGGAAGCAATTGACAATGATGACTATGCCAAGCTTCAACAAGTTCGCACGCAGATCATTTTGGCGATCGAGACGGCGTACAATGCCAGCGATATCCTGAGCACCATGCAGTATCTTCGCGAGGACTCGATCGTGAGCGGACCTCAGAACTCTTCCGTTCATTTGCGTGGCAAAGACGCGCTTGTGCTGGATTACCTGTGCACAACGTATCTCTTCGGCAACATTCGACTGGAGCACGTCAAGATCGACAATGGCGGGCCGCGTAGCCAGCACTTTCGTGTTCACTGGCTTTTCTCGGGCATCGTCAAGAACCCGGGTGTGAGCATGAGCAAGGAGTTTTTGGAGCTGATCGACAATGTCAAGGGCAAGCGCGTGACCATTGAGGGCGTGAGCAATTACTCGTTCAGCGGAGACAAGGTAGTGTATATTCACCGCACAGCAGACCAGGCCAAGTTGCTGTCCTCGCTGGTGAATCTGAGCAGATGAAGAAGTTGGTGACGACGAGAAAAGTGGTGGACCGGTGGCAGGCAGAACAACAGAATTGGTGGTAATTATTGAACGAGGCTCGAGTCAACAACACAAGGAGAGCAAGAAGCAGACGGACAGAGAGAACAAGAGAGCGAGCGAGGCGAAGTAGTTGGTTGGTTGGTTGACGAGACAGAAGCAGGCAGTGTAGTGAGTGTGAACATGAAGAAAGAGTCAGCAGAAGAGGCGAAGGATCGATCGATTCGGATTGAATTTTAGCTTTGTGTTTTGTACCTTTAGTGGCCCTCTGATTGTTGATGCTACGGCGCGCATTAGATCTAAGAGGAAACCGTTCGTTTAGGCAGACAGTTAACCTAACTGACCAGCTTCAGCGATTCTGCGCCAGCATGATGCTGAATCTTCCGCTTCTGGTGTCGACGACGACGCTGGTGATCACGATGATCTACTACTACAACATGGTGGTCCTCACCCAACGTTCTGCTGAGGCCTCGCTCTTCAACACGCTTTACGCCGAGTATGGCAATCCCCAAATGGTCCAATCGATTCGGTGAGTGCGCTTCCGTGATCTCTTGGATGGATCGCTTTGGCTTGATCTGTCGACTCATCGCTGACCGATCTGATGACTGACCCATGTGCAAACAGAGCTGTCGAAGAGTTCCGCGACACCCATCAACTCACACCCGAACAGATCCAGTGTCGCCAGCCAGGAGAAGTGCTCTGGGAGCGATCCTTTGACGACGACTGGCAGCGCCTGCTCCACTGGTACCAGAAAGTGGTGTATTTCCATCGCATGGGCCTGCTCAAAGACCGCTTTTACGTCGAGTTCCCAGGCAAAAGTGAGTGCTGAATGGTTTTTTTGGTGTGTTTTCCCTCCAAATGACAAGGCTGACGCGCAAAGCTGTGGTGGATTTCTGGAGTGCGTGCACGGCACTTTGTGGAGCACGTCGAGCCGTTTGCCAAGAGCTCATGCTACCTCTACCAAGAGAAAAACTGTTCCGATGTCTTCGACTACCTGCGCAAACTATACGATCTACCTGCGCCCCCCAAAGTAAGCTGCAAAGCCGATGACAAGAAGAAGAAGAAAAAGAAAAAGACCAAAGACAAGAAGCAGCAGAAAGAGACCAACGAAAAAGAAGAACTCTAGAGAAAGTCCCTTATGACTGCAACTCTTTATTCGATTTGCTTGTTAGTGTCTCGACCGTTTCATTTTCTTCATGAGCCGCTCACGCACAGAAGAACCACTGCGAGCTTTTTTCTTGGCTGGCTCCGACAACGACGATATTCTTCGTTTTGACCCATTGGCCGTCGCCGACAGAGCGACCTGCTGGCTTCGCGGGGTTGACGGAAGTGGCGGGCGCATCACGACTGGACCGGGCGCAGGATCCGATCTGTTGATTTCTGTGTCGATTGTCGGAGGTTCAGGTGTCGAAAGCTCTTGCTGCACCTTCTTCTTTCTTCCCCTCTTCCTCTGGACCACGATATTCTGCTTGGCGACCTGACGTTGCGGATTCTCCATTGGCGGAGGCGGTGGTGGATCGATCTGATCTTGCAGTGATGGCGGTGGCAAAGGCGGAGGTGGTGGCGGTGATGATGGAGGTGGCGATGGAGATGGGGTCACTTGTGCCAGAGGTGACGGCGATGGCATGACCACAACAGTTTGGCCCTTCAGCTCAGCAAGACCAAATGGTTTCTCTCCTCGGCAACGAAAGCACTTGTATCCAACAGCAATATCACCACCTTCGCACTTCTGAGCTCCTTTCACACAATCCGTATGTTGCCACCTTTGGCATTCTTCACATTCGATCATGGGCCATCGGTCATCATAATTGGGCATTTCCAAGCCACACTGGCAATCCACCAGCCATTCATTGTCGTCTCGGCACATGAAGCAATGGAAAGTGTCTGGTACGCCATTGGCAATCCCTGCACATTCCGTATGCATCCAGTCTAAGCACAGATCGCACTGCACCATCGGTCGTCCGTCGTCATAGTTCTTTCCACCAAATCCACACGAGCACATCATGTTCCACGTCTCATGGTTCTCGCCGCCAGCCTTTTTCTTTCGCGTCCCTTTGGACTTCAGAGTTCCATTGAGCTTTTCCAGTCGCTTCAGATGCTTTTTCTTCATGAAATAGTTGGCGCTGAAATTCCCTCGAAGCTTCAACTCTGCTGCTTTGCGTAGCTTTCGTGGTTGGATCATTTTGTCGACAGGAAGCTCCTCAAGCCGTGGAAAGTTGGAGTCAGTGTCAGATCCAGCACCACTTGAAACGTCACTGTCACTGTCGTCATCACTGGCTATACCGTCACTTGACTGCGAATCGTCTTCACTGTCGGCCTCATTGTTGTCGTCTTTTCTCTCGTTGTCTTCCTGGCCGTGCCCTTCATCGTCGTCATCGTCGTCATCGTCGTTGTCGCTGTTGGAGCAACTAGAATCTCCCGAACTGCTACTTGAACTACTAGTGTCACTGCTATTACTACTACTACTACTACTACTACTACTGCCGCTGCTGGTGCCACTATCATCACTATCGCTGCTGCTGCCACCAGTATCGGAGTCACTGGAGACACTCGGCGACTGGGGAGTAGCCGATGAGACCGTGGACACTTTGGCAAGTGGTTCCATTCCATTTGACCAGAGAACTCGGTTCGCTCCCGTCGAAAACGACGTTACAAGCTTGCGCAACTGCAGCACCAGGCTCTGTTCAGAGTCAAGATGACAAACTTTGACGATTTCAGCGAGTTGTTTCCGGGTGATTCCTTCGGCTTTATTCTGCTGAGGCTCTCGTTCATATCGTCGAACCCAAGTCTCGAGTGCGTCCACAAAGGCAGGAAGCTCTTGCAGTTCCCACAGTGTCATCCACGATGCCGCTGGATCTTTCGTGAACAACGAGATGTAAAATGCTGCGAGATACCACATGATCACCTCAAAGTGAGGAAACTGATAGTGAGTCGAGACTGAGAGCGAGCACTCCATCTGATAGCATGTCATCTGGGTCGCCAGTTGGTACTTGGTGAGAAAGTTGCCTCCAAAAGCTATTGAATCCTGCGGGGTGTACCGGGCATGGATCCATCCAGAAGGAATCATCAGCGTATCCCCCTCGCAGACTTCGATGACGACACAGCCTTCCGCCGTGTCGCCAAAGAAAATCGAGTGATCAAACTGATATTTTTGCTGCCATCCAAGAAAACTTTTCAGGATTTCTTCTGTCGGCGGTGCCACCAAAAAGACCTGACAAGACACGTCATCATCAAACCAGGAATGTGGCCGTCAAGCGACACATTTCCACTGCTACCTTTTTGCCGCGAAAGAGATGGTACCAAACCCAGGAGCCCCCGAAATCAATGTGGAACTCGGTGTAAGTGTCCTGGGTGCTCATCAAGCAATAGCGCTGCACTGGCCGAAGACTGGTGCGCAGTCGCGAGGGCCACAGTGTTTCCACCAGTACGATCTCGTTCACAACGGGCGGTGGGTGAACGGCGCGAGGCAACTTGGTCCCACTAAACTCACAGCTGATGAGATTGAGAATGCGATCACGTGACCCACTCGGTGTGGCGAAACACGCGATCCATTCCTTCAGTGGAATCTGTGCTTCTTCGTGGTGGGTCTGGACCTGATGGTCAATCGAACCAAGACGTCAGACCAGAAAGACAATATCAACAAGAAAGTCAACCCCGCGTGCTCACATTGACGACGCGCACTTGGAACTGGCTGCCGATCAGTCGCTCGAGCTTCTGCAGTGAAATGTCGCGTTTGGGCACTGATTTGCAGATGGAAAATCCACGTCAGCGGCATCGGTTCTCATTCAGTCAATGCAAAGGACTTAAATGCACCAACCTCTGACGCCGGTCGCTTCGATTGCATGGAGCAACAATGGTTCTCGAAAGCCGGTTTTCTCAAACTACCAAGAAGCACCCAAAGCACCCAAACCAAATCAGTTGCCGTTCGCACGTCAGTCGGGAGAACACCAGCCAAACAAACAAACAACAACACAAAAGCAGGCGATCTCTCACGCACAAAGCTCTTGTCAAGGCGCTGGTTCTTCTCTAGAGACAGAAGAAGTTGCTCATTGATCGGCTCAAAGCGCGCAATTGTCTGCTGCCAATCTGCACGGGTCATGTTGTGCCACATCGTGGAGTGACAGATCTAGGTCAAGACTGTACTGTACCAGGAAAATGGTACCTTTGGTCCCTTTTCCTGGTACAGTACAGTCTTGACCTAGATCTGTGCCAACCGTCTTGTCTCGCACGTACGTGATTGGTCAAAATTGGGCACGTGGTCCAGGCTTTGCGTCCAACCAAACGCAAGAGAATCTGACGTTGCTCGGAGATCCAAAGAAGAAGCGGCATCTGCAGCTCAACAAGCAACCGCTAGCGAACGAGATGCTGCGAGTCAACGTGTTGCGCGCGGGACGACGCGCGCTGCCGGTCGCCTCCGACGTGAGCCAATTCTGGATGGCTACGCGGCTGGGAGGTTCCCAGCGCACGCGAGGCTTCGTCGTCTCTTCGGCCCACCATCGTGAGCGTGCGACGTTGCGCAATCGTAACAACACCACCAACCGACAGCCCAACAAACAGCACTGGCAGGACAACAACAAGAATGCCAAGAGCAACAGCAATGCCAATGGCACCAGTGATGCCTCCAAGGCGGATGAGAACCAACAGAACCGTATTCGATTCCTGTTTGGCGACCCCAAACCGAATAATCCCCGCAATGCCAGGAACAACCGACAGTCGCAGCACAACAACAACACCAGCCGGACCAATTCAAAATCAAAGCCAGAGGACCTGCGCGTGATCTCTAACAAGTTTACCAACCTCTTGTCTTTCTCTGAACCGGTTGCCACCACCGAGGAGTTGATGCGTTCGGCTGCCACCAAGTCGACGCAAACGCAGTCACCTGCTGCAGCAAAGAAGCCACAATTCAAGATCCCGCCTCTTTCATTTACAAAGACAGATGCTCCTCAACAGAACAAGGCATCGACCCTGTCATCGTTGTTTGCTGCTCACCAAGACAAGAAGAATGGAAAGCCAAACCAACAGCGTATCGTTGCCCAGGCACAATCAAAGCCCCAAGAGAAAAAAGAATCGTCCTTTTCGGCGTTACTTGCTGCGCATGAGAAAAAGCAAACTACCGAGAGTTGCCCAGACCAAGCAGCCGAGAAACCGAAAAGGTGGACTATCCCAGCTTTGTCGCTGCCGAAGCGCACTCAGCAAGAAAAACGCGATCAACCTGTCAACGAAGTTCAAAATGAATCAGCGTCAGTTCGAGAAGCGGAACGAAGACCCTCGTCCGAATCACGGTCAGTCCCAAAACCGAAGAATAAGCGTCTTGGTCTGCTGCGACTGTTTTCCGAAGAGAACAGCATTTTTGAAGAGGATGACTTTGCGCCGATTGAAGTGAGACAAAGAGAAGCACCTCAGTTTGTCGATTACCATGATCGTCGTCCTCGAAGACGACAACGACGCTTCGATCCAAGCGAGGTTCAACCTAATAGAGAAGTCGAGATTCCCCATGGCGTTGTTTCAGTGACCGAGCTGGCAAGTCGCATGTCGATAAAGGCTCAGCAGCTGGTATATGCGTTGAAGGAACTGGGAGAATCTGGTCTGGGACTGGACTCGAATTTGCCGTCTGAGGTTGCAGAATTGGTCGTGGAAAGTTTGGACATGATTCCTGTGTTGCTGCCTCCAGAGTTTGTGGATGTCGAACTGACCGTCCCTCCTGAAGACTGCTCTGCATTTCCAACGCGACCACCGATTGTTTCAGTCATGGGCCATGTCGACCACGGCAAGACAACTCTTCTGGATGCTTTGAGAAAAGCAAAAGTGGCTCAAGATGAACATGGCGGCATTACGCAGAATATCGGTGCTTTCTCGGTGCACCTGGGCAAGGAAATCGATGAGCACTTGAGAACCATGACTTTTATCGATACCCCTGGTCATGAAGCGTTCAAGGGAATGAGAGCCAGAGGGAGTGAGGTGACCGATATCATTGTTCTTGTTGTCGCCGCAGATGATGGCGTGTGCCCTCAGACAGTGGAGTCCATCAAGTTGGCTCTGAAACACAAAGTTCCACTTGTGGTGGCCATCACAAAGATGGATATGCATGGTCATGATCCTGATGAAGTCACCGACCGGATCGGGCAAGAATTAATGAAACATGGGGTGGCTGTGGAGAGCCTCGGGGGTGACACTCCAATGGTGTTTGTCTCTGGGAAGACCGGAGAGGGACTTGATGACCTCAAGTCCACAATCGCGCTTCATGCTGAAATGATGGATCTTCGTGCCGATGCTAAAGCCGATGGTGAAGCGATTGTGTTGGAGGCGACGATGCAGCGTGGAATGGGCGCGGCAGTTGATGTGATTGTCAAATGGGGTACTCTCAAGCAAGGTTCTGCTGTGGTGTGCGGCCTTGAGTACGGTAAAGTGAAGTCGCTGGTTGACCAGAATGGAAAACGTGCGAAGCAAATTGGCCCTGGCCAACCCGTACGAGTGCTGGGCTTGAAAGGCACTCCAATTCCTGGGGAAGCCTTGTTGACAGTGCCATCCGAAGAAAGGGCCCGAGAGATTGTCAAAAAGCGAGCCGAAGTAGTGGATTGGGAAGTCATGATGGCGTCCGCGAGAGAGGAAGACGACACCCCGCGAAGAGCTCGAGTGGTTTTCAGTAAACAAATGAGCATCAAGAGGCGAACGGAAGAGATTGCGTTACAGCGGCGTTTGATGGCTGAGCGCAAAGCGCAGCTGGCAGATGAGCAGGCGCAAAGAGAAGGAAACGATGCGAATTGCGTTCCCATTATTGTCAAGGCCGATTCCGTCGGATCGATCTCGGCGATTGACGATCTGATCAGCTGTTTGCCCACCGAAGGCGCCTCCATCAAGCGCATTTTTGGTGATGTGGGTGCCGTGACCTCATCTGATGTGGACATGGCCGAAACCTTTGGCGCCAGAATCTATTCGTTCAATGTGAATCCAAGTGCGGCAATTGTGAAGGAGGCTCGTATCAAAAACGTGCAAATGTGCCACCACAAGGTGGTCTACTCGATGCTTGATGACATCAAGGATCTGCTGGCTGAGCACTTACCGAAAGTGAGCCAGCTCGAAGTGCTGGGTACTGCGGAAGTGATTCAACAGATCCCGATCTCAGTGTCGGGACGACGTACGGCCAATGTCGCTGGCTGCAAAGTGTCTCGTGGCTCGCTGGACATGAAGTGCAAGTATCGTCTGGTTCGGGACGGAGAGGTATGTTGGGTCGTAACCTTAGCGGACGGAACAAGTCCCCTACTTCGGTCAAGAGCTCACCTGTAGTTTGTGCTCTTGTGTAGATCGTGGCGGATGATCTGTCGATGAAGTCGATGCGTCATTTCCAAGAAAAAGTGTCGGAGTTGACCAAGGGCCAAGAATGCGGGCTGCATTTGAACGGCGATCTGGACTTCAAGGAAGGCGACGTCATTGAGGCGTACACCGTTCATCAAGTCAAGCAGAAACTCTGAGTACTGTCCCCTTCCAATCCCGATAGTAAGATTAAGTCAGTTAGAGTTGTAGTAGTGTTCCACCCCCATAGATCCAGTTAACCCTAGTTTCCTTTTTCTTCCTTTTTTTTTTTTTTTTCTTTACAACCGGTACACATACCGTGTGGTTCGGTATTTTGGTTGTTTTGAGCGCCAAAACTAAAAACACCCCAAGTCAGAGTGTGTGTGAGTGTGTGAGAGAGTGACTGACTGTGACTTGAGGAGAGAGTGAGCAGGAGCAGTGCCGTGCAGAGAGTGAGTGACGGAACAAGCGGCGCCAAAGCGACCAGAAGAAGAAGAAGAAGAAGAAGAGCAAGGAAGAAGAGGAAGAGGACGAGAACGCGATGGACCCGAACGCCGGCAACTCGATCTCCATGCCCATGTCCATGTCCATGCCCATGTCCATGCCCATGTCCCTCTCCAGCGCCAACGCCAACAGTGTGCCCACTGGCATGAACGCTGGTGTGCAAATGGGGATGGGGATGCCCATGGCTGGTGTCAACCCAGCCGCATACGGCGCCATGCCGGCCATGCAGCAACAGCATATGATGAACATGAACATGAACGCGGCTGCCGCCGCCAATATGAACATGAGCATGGGCATGAAAATGAATAATGTGAATCCCGCGGCCGCCATGAATCCCGCAGCAGCCATGAACCCGGCGATGGCCGCCAACATGCAGGTGCCAGTTCCGAACCACGCCGATTGGCGCACGCTGTTTAGTCGAGACCACCGCGCAAATCTCATTGCGAAGCTGTAAGATCCCCGTTGTACAACGACAAGCTGATCGGAAATAGGCGCTAGAATAGCTAAGTGGCTTATTGTGGTGGTACCTGGCTCAGATATAACGAACTCGTACGCGTGAGTCGCGACCCAGGTCCAGGCATCGCGCTCTGGACCAATGTTTCCTGGTACGAACTCAAGCTGTTCCGAGAATCTCGCACGCAAGTGAGTAGCCTGTCTGTTATGTTTGGATCCGCCTTTTGACTGTAGAAGGTTTGTTGACCAATTCCTTTGCAGGAGGACTACATCAATAAGATTTTCAAACGCTTGCAGACGTTGAGGCAGCAACCAAACGATCTAAGTGCCGCAGCGCAGACGCAGACGATGCTGAACAATGGAATCATCAGCCGAATCGATTTTTCCTGCTACAGCAACCCACAGAACCCCGCAATGGCGACACCACAAGGCGCCATGCAGCAACAATTCAATGGAGCTCCTGGCACTCACTTTGCGGGGGCCGCCGGTCCGCACAATAAGGGGATGCACGGGCAAATGCCTACCCAACAGCCAGTCGGGAGCACTAACATGCCAGGAGCAAATCCTGCAATGAAACAGGATAATATGACACCGAGAGTTCAGGGGGGTGCTCCGACAAAGCAAGATCCATCGGCAGCGAACGTGAACACTAATGCGGAAGAGTATTGGCGTCAGGTGAGTCTTTTCTTCGTCCAGGCTATGCCTCATGAAAGCTGAGATCGTTCTGGTCGTGTCACGCAGCATTCGGCGCTGAAGATGAAATACCACGACGACGTGCTCAAGGTGCATAGCGCCTTCAAAAAGTATGTCGATCACATGAAGGATCACAACGAAACAGACCAGAAAAAGAAGCTGCGCTACTTGCTAAGCTATGTTCAGCTTTGCGCGAACGTGCTAAACGAGGACCAGAAGTCCCATCAGCCCCGCAAGATCGAGGAACTGGACAAGGTCTACAAGTACATTGTCAAGATAGTGAATCCGTATCTGAAGAAACTGCATTCCGAGACATCCAAACGGGGTGGTGGTCCTGGGCCATCAGGACCGCCGAATGCTCAACAAGCACCGTCATCATCGTCGAATCCACAGCAGCCGCCGCAGCAGCAGCAACAACAACAACATCAACAGCAGCAGCAATCGCAGCATAATCAACAACAGCATCAGCCTCCTAATCAAGGTCAAAGTGCACAGGATGCGTTGAAGCAGCAACAGTTCCAGCAACTTCAGCAGCAGCAGCAACGCCAACAAGCGATGCAACAACAGCAATTCCAGCGTCAACAGCAGATGCAATTGCAACGACAACAGCAACTTGCGCAACAGCAAAAAGCGAATGCTGCAGCGGCTCAGGCAAATATGCACCCGCACCAGGGCCCTAATGCGCAGGGACAGAACAAACAGCAACCTCCAAACCAGCAGCAGCAACTCTCACAACAGTACCAGCAAAGACTCCAAGCTCAACAACAGCATCAGGCCTCACAACAGTCGCAGCAACAGCAACAACAACAACAACAGCAACAGCAACAGCAACAACAGCAGCAGCAGCAACAACAACAACATCAACACCAACACCAACACCAACAGCAGCAGCACAAGAAGACAGAGAGCACACCTCCTCCTTCCCAACCAAATGCGCCGAAACCCAATTCGACGCCGACTGACACAAAGGCCACCAGTCCTTCGCGTCTCTCGATCAATCTGGATGACCCCAGCTATTTTTCGGGCATGGACTCTTCTTCCCTGCTACAAATGCCGAGCTCTCTAGCGGCTCCTTCGTCATCGGATGCGAACACTTCTTCGACGGCCAAACCATCGGGCAGTGCGGATACTTCTGCATCCGCTAGTTCCAGCAATGATGCGGTCACGACGTCCAACTCGACTACCAATTCGGGCGGAGGCTCCATGGGCTTTTCGATGGGTTTCTCCAACGGCTTGTCGCCCACCAGCTTCTCGAGCTCGATGGATCTGGGCATTCTGGACATTGATGGCTCGGGGCTAGGTGGCCTGTCGTACGACGCGAGTAGCGATCTTTCGGACGCGACCGCGTCCCATGGCCAACCCTCGGGTGCCGAGTCGGGTGCCACGGGCAGCGGAGCAGGACATAGTAATGATAGTGCGGACGGTTCTTCGGATCTGATCAACCTCGTGGAGGAATTGTAGCGAAACCATTTGCCATGTTGTGTGCTTTTAGTTGAACCGGGTGGTATCGAGGGCTGACTCACGCACCAATGGCGCGTGACCAAGTCAGCAACAGTGCAGTTGAAAACCAGACGCATAATGTTTGACAGTGTTTTTGTTCGAGCCACTTTCGATGGAATTGATGGTCATCCTTTCAAATCAAATTCTGATTGTCACAATCCAATTACACAGGATAATGGGTTTGGAGGACAAGAGCAGCTGGCTCCCAACTCAGCCAAGAAGCCCTAGTGTGGTGGGGTGATTCGGTCAAAAATTTGGTGTGGTTGTACATACATACCGCAGAAACAGGGGCCAGTATTGGGGGTACTCCACAGCAGAGAAGAACAGCAAGACAAACCGACAGACAGCCGGCGGCATTGATGGGTCGACCGCGTGGGCACACTTATCCTGCAGGCGTGTTACCAGTGGCCATGATGAGCAACAACACAGGCAACTCTAGCGCTTTCCAGGTACCGTCCGAGCCTCTCAGCAGCGCGCAGCTACCGTCTTCCGTGCAGGAAGATCTCGAGAGCCAAGCACGTGCCAGCGTCAGTCTCTTTGGCTTTGGCTGCTTCCACGACGCCCACTGGACGACTGTGGCGCTGCCAGACTCAGGCTCGGTCAAACTACGCGAACGTGTGTGTCCCATTGGCCACAACGCGTTTTTGTGGAACCTGCTCACCTCCGAGTCATCTTCGGGCGACAACAACAACAATGACGAAGAACTGGAAGAACCAACTGCCATGCTGGACGCCGCGACTGGCGCCACGTTCAGCGAGAGCAGCAGCTCCGACTCCAACTCCAACACGAGCGGTCAGTACACGTCGTCATCCAAAGTCTTGCAGCAGTATATGGTCAAGAGCGTGGTGCAACTTGCCGCCACCAAGGAAGAAGTCATCGATCTCATCATCCGATCGGACCGCGAGCGCGACGTGGACCTGACCACCGCGATGCAGTTTCTCGCCGGCGTCAAAATGGGCAGTGCAGGACTGGTGTTTCGTCGCAAAAGCAAACGTCTGCGGTATTCCCATTGGGCCACGTCGTCTCCGGCCTATGAGAGTGACGGAGGCTACTCGTCGTCGTCCTCGAACGACTCGGACAGCTCCGAATCCGACGAAGACCGTCAGCAACAGCAACAGCAACGCCAGCAGTTCCAGCAGCAAAAACCACTGCGAAAGAGTTCACGCCAGCGCCGTCGCCGACGAAGACGCGGTACTTCTTCTAACAACGATAGTGGTCTTTGCTTTCCTCACCAGTACACTGACATGTACGAGAACCGTGGGAATCTCAGCATTAAATGGGTCACAGGCGACAAACTAGGTCGCGTTTTTTCCACGCGTGTCAACTACTGCTTGTTGGACTATGAGGGTGTGTTAGTCAACGATTGGGAAGATACGAAGCCAAGCAAGAAGAGCCTCAACTTCAAGGAACTGTCGTCGTCCATGTCCCGACGGTCCAGCGATTCTATGGGTGCCACACACGACCCAAGTCTCATCTTCTTTCGTGTTCTTCAGTCCTGCTACCTACCGCAATGCCAACCCTGGATGGACGAAATGGGCGTTCGGCCCACTGACATGCAACCTGCAGGAATCATGGTGCGGGAATCCCGAAGTCGTGAGGGCTACGTGGAAGTACAGTTAGTCGCCTCAATCCTTGAACAAGCCCATTGGCCGGTCAGTTCGGGGCGCGCGAAACTGCGTGCTCTTTGTGGCAAGCTTCACAGACTGGAAGAGATTCTTACCAGCCGAAGACTATCCCGTTCTCTCTTTGCACACCAGCAGCCACTTTGGGTGCGCAACGCCGCACGCACCATGTGCCGCTGCTGTGAAGTCAAGTTCAGCTTCTCCAGACGCCGTCACCATTGCCGGTTATGTGGCGAAGTCGTCTGTTCCGAGTGTTCGCCCAAGATGGAAGTGGCACTTCCGAGTGGAAATGGCGCCATGAACTTGCGAGTGTGTGTGATTTGTCTTCGCGTACGTCGAGAGGACACGCATCCACTCAAGCACACGGGTAGCTACTCTACGTTGGTGCAATCGGCAGCTGCAGCGTCCATGTCGATGTCGTCCGAGTTGAGTGGAAGCAGCAATAGTACTCACAGCTCGCTGCCCGACCGAACGATCACGGCGGCATCGAAAACCATCTCAAGCGAGCGACGGGCCGCAGCCGAAGCCGCCTTTCAGCGCCTTCAGACCAGTGGATTGGCATGACATAAGGTCTATTTATGAATGAATATCATGGGTCTTTTCCCGCATGTTAAGTCCATGGGTAAAAACTGCTAAACAGAACGCTGCCGAGTGTGGTAAACAACATGAAGTACCCCAGCACCAACCGTTTGTACAGACCTCCTTTGTAGCGTTCAAAGAGAGCTGCCGGAAGCCAAAACAGTGGCGGACATGCACATAAGAACCGTGTGATCACTTGGATGTGCACCATGGCCAGTCCAATCCCCCAAAGCACCGCAAAGTGCACGCAAAACGGTGCCATCTGATGGGGAAGTCGCGTCAGCGGGCGGGCAGCCCAAAGCGAGTAGTGGCGAAAATAATCCACCAACGCGTGCGCACTCAAGAGAATCATCGGGCTGGCCAACAAGAAGTTTGGGATCTGCGCACAGTAGACACCCTCCGTTATCATCCAAGGGTCAGACTTCTTGGTGCGATTTGCCGAAGTCGGCAGTTTGACGCACCTGTTTGACCTCATAGTAGCGCAGAAATCCGACGTTCCAGTACTCTTTCTGAATGAATCCGTACATGGCCGAGAAGTTTGGGAACAAGTCTGCGCACCATGGACGGTCCTGGGTGATGTTGGTGATTGAGGGCGGAAGGTCGACCAAGTGGCTGAGGGTGGTTGGGCAATAGACCATCGAGGCGGAAGCAAAGTACGCGATTTGAGGAACTATCGCGATCGCTCCGAGCAAGGCAGTGAAGACCCAGTACTTGAGAAAATCCAGGGTCGATGCAATGGACGGAGAGGTTCGCAGTCGCGACCAGGCGATGAAAACTGTCATCAAGGTGAAGGCGGTGCCATGAGCCGCCATACCAAGGCGTCAACTGGAGTAGCTCAACACGTACGGGAGAGCAAGAGACCGTTCGAGCGGGTCGCACTCGCTGCGCCAAAGCACAACGCAGCTTTGAGCAGATCCATCGATTGAATTGGTACTTTGGGCAACGCGCGTTGATGATATCGTTCCAAGAAGAACATGCCACTAAAGCTGCAGAGACACATCAAACTGCACCAAACTACCACGTCAACAATTGGTCCGCTGCTACCACCAACTTGAACGACTGCACCTCTCGCTGTACAACGCGCTCATGAAGATACTGGAGGGTGTGATGGCAAACAGCAGTGCAGCGTGGCGCGCGATGCGCTCTTCCAGCAGCACCAGTTTGCCCAAACGATAGAGAAACAGGCAGGCCAAGACAAAGAACGCGTTGCTGGGCATATGCCATGGTCGAGAGAGTTTAGCAGCTTTGATGAGATCAAGTGATTCGGAGCCGGCTGTGTCAAAACGTACCTGAGCAACCATCCTGCAACGACAATGGCAGTCTGTGGGTCAAGGAACCCCAACGCTTTGCTGCCGGAAAGAAAACTCAGCACCCAGAGAAGAAGTAAAAGTCCATAGAAAGAACTAACACCACATATCCCACCTGAAGAGCCGCACCAACAGCGGATAGAGCGGGAAGAATGCGTGCATGTGCTCATAGTCGTAGCCTTTGGCCGCGATGTGCGCGAAGAACACGCCGTCCCAATTGGCAAATGGGCGCAGAAAGCGCTGGGAAGTCACAAAATGGGTGGAAGTGTCGTATGGTGTCACGACCAACGCGGTGCAAACGGCCGAAGCGCTCACGAACGCACGTGAAAGCAGCGCAAACACCGCCACTTGACGCTCCGATCCATGCGATCCTAGTGCCATGTTGGGGAGGATCAATTTAGAAACTGATTTAGAAATACAAAAGGCGCGTCTATTTCTATTTCTATTTAGCAGCTTTGGATTTGACTTGTTGCTTGACTTCGTCCTGTTGACATCCCACCCAACACACCAACTAGTTAGCAACGCGTTGACACCCCACAAAGGTGCACATGCCCATGCATTTGGTACGAGATCTGCACACAACAAAACAAATCACCAATTCCCAGCACCACAAAACCCCACCTGCAAGCGCGCAAAGAATGCCTTGGAGTTGGTGAAGGAGACCTCGTCGGCTTCTTTGCCCTTGACGACGTTTCTCGAGCTCTCCAGACTCTTGAGCAGTTTCTGCTTTTCGTACTTGTTGCCCAGTCCCGGGTTGATCTTGGCCGCCAGTTTCTCGTCGGCTGCTTTTTGCTTCTTGTTCTTTCGTCGTGCGTGTTTCTTGGCGTTGCGCAGCGCTTTTCGTTCGTTCTGGGTCATTTCTTCCTTGGACTGCGGCATCACTTCACCACGCTTGCGCTTCTTGTCCAGAATCTCTTCGGGAGCCTGCAGATTGGCATCGCTCACACCAATGGGCACAGCTTCTTCCATTGCAATGGCCGGCACCGAAGGCTTGACTTGCAGCTCCTTGACCATCGGCTTGGGTGTAAAGTGGAAGTTGGACAGCGCATCGAGCTTCCAGCACAGGCTCTTGAACATCACCTCGATCTCGTTTTGGTCTTGCTTGGATCCGTCGTCTTGCTCAAAGCCCATCGCGGTCTTCATGTACTCTTTCTCGTAGATCTCGCCCAAACCTTCCTTGGACTTCTCCATCGACACATCGATGCCCTTGCCCTTGTTGGCCTCCTCGTTGGGTGCCCACTTTCGCAACACATCATCAAACTGCTCATCCAGAATACGCTTCTTGATCATGTCCTCCAGCTCCATCGACACTTCCACAGTGATCACTGGCGCCACTTTGGCCGGTCGTTCATAGTCCAAGACAGCCTCAAGCAGACTGTTTTCGGGGCGAACCGTAGACTTGACCTCGCCCTTGAGAAGCCATGGCTTATCGCCCAGGTTTTCTTGCTCGAGTTTGCTGATTTCTTGCTGAAGGCGCAGTTGTCGCTTCTGGTGAGAAGACAAAATGCCGCGTTCGGCCAAATCATCTTCGTCGATCGGTTCCGCATTATCACCATTAGCCTCACTCTTTTTCTTTGCCTTCTTGGACTTCAACAGCTCATCTTCTTCCTCTTCCTGTTCGTCCTCTTGTTCATCTTCGTCGTCGTCACCTTCTTCCTCTTCTTCGAGTGGCTTATCGAAGAAATCATCATAACGCGTCTCGTCGCCGTCTTCACTGTCGTCAGCCTCCAACTCAAAATCCTCTTCCTCCTCTTCTTCGCCAGGGTCGTCTTCGTCGTCATCATCGCCATCGTCGTCGTCGGCTGAATCCTCCGACACTTCTTCCTCTTCCGCTGCTTTCTCCATCTCGTCCCAGTTGAAGAAACCGTCTTCCAGCACATCGCGTTTCTTCTTCTTCTTCTTCGCTGCTGTCTTCTTTTTCGTTTGGTTCGGGTCTTCCTCTTGCTCTCCCATCGCCTGATCCCCATCCTCGTCGTCTTCCTCCTCTTCGCTCACATGCAATATCTCTTCTTCTTCTTCTTCTCCTTCTTCTTCTACCTCAGCATCCTGCTCCATGGTATTTTCTTCTTCGTGTTCGTCTTCTTCTTCTGCATCTGTCTTGAGCGGAAAAAACTGCTTGGGATCGTCCGTTTTTGACAGCAATCGAATGGTCTTGGACGCGTCTTTCAGCAGCGGCTTGTTCTGAAGTTGCATCTGCTCCCAGATCTGATCCGAGTCAAAGCCATCGATATACAACTCGTCCAACGCGACGCTGGCGTTCTCCGGGTCGTTGGCCGCATCAAAGAGCTGTTTGGTCAGCTGCTTGAGAAATGCAGCAGTCTCTTCGGAGGGCGAAAAGAAAACCTACAACAGCGTACACAGGACAACAACACCATCAGCCCTGCCCATGTAGCCAGAAGCACGGCTGACAGCAGCCAAGCCAGCTCCTCACCTCTGGCTGCCGCGCGATCCGCTCATCAAAGCTCTGGGTAATCGACGCCATCGCTTCGCAACCAACTGATCAAAAATGAATCGTCAAAATGCACCGACGCCTCGATAAAGTACGATCCAGCTGTGTGCACCACACCATCCATCCGCGTACCAAGGAGGTGGTACAGATGCCTGACAGTACAATACCGATACAGTATACAACCCATTTCAAAGCGGAAACACGACCAATGGCATCTGCCGAATGCAGCGCAATTCTTCCAACGCGATGGCCAGTTGCGTTAGCAATTGAACTCGGTCTTGTAGTGCACTCGACGATTTGGTCTTCTTGGACAATTTGACGATCTCTTTGGCCACTTGCAGCAGCGCGCTTTTTGGTGCAAAGACCAGACACAAGCCAGTTTTCTCAAACAAATGCTGCACGGCGACGCTTGGCGCCACCAAATCCTCCATCGTGAGCAGAAAGACGGGTATTCTCGCCGTTTCGGCACATGAAAGACTCGTCTTGTTGCTCTGGGTTGAGGATATCGAGTCGATTTGCTGCTTCACGATCTGCCATTGCTTGTCTTCGACGGTTTGGCGAAGGGTCAATGCTTGCAGACGTTTATGCAAAGAACGGAACAGAAACTTTCGAGCACCGTACACGCCACCGAGAGAGCTTTGCGGGGATTTCAGTGCTCCGGATGATATCTGTTTTCTCGGGGAACCAGTTGACTGTGGTGATGAGACACTCTCACTCATTCCAAGCCACATCTTGAGCTGCAATTGCAAGTGTTGCCTGATGGACGCTTTGGCCTCGGATGAAGTGCCTGCCTTTCCCTTCTCGACTCGAAAGTGATACACCTTCAACCTGACACGGCGCTTGCGCTGGGGAGAACCAACTACAGGCGGTGGTTCTGCCAGTCGTCGTGCAATCATCACTGTATTAGGCGCATGGCAAATGAACAGTGGACGCTGGGGCTTAGAAGCCTTGGCAAACGCCAGTTCCCATGGCACTGCACGAAGGCTCGGCGAGCAGACGACAGTTCGCGTTCGAACACATGCATTTGCATGCATCGAAAGATCGAGAAACCCTCGTGCGACTTTTTGAAGGACCCCAGTGGGGACGTCTGGAGCATCTCGGACTGTGGATGGCCATTGACATGTATGTTGAAAGATCCGTTTGGAGAATTCATCAATGTCTTTTGCATTGATCCGGCAGTGTTCGTCGATATGTCTCACTTGAAAACGCACAAACAACTTGTGCTCCAACAACACACTTGGAGAAATATCTCTCGGCATCACTGCAGGTGCTTTGCCGTGGAAACTGTTTCGACTGGAGCAGGTTGGTGGAACAAACGCACGTTCAAAGGCCTCGTCGACTGTAGCTGCGTCTGGCTTGTGGAACAATACACGCGATCCATCGATGGGGGCATACGAGGCAATCATATCACCCACATCCAGAACATAGACCAGGCCTTGGATCTGATTGAGCACGCCGCCAACGTTTTGCTGGTGATCAAAAGCATCCGAGAATGCTTTCGTTGCAAGCTCTTCCTGTTCGAAGACACTCGCTCGAGCTATTAGACTCTCGTACGTAAAGAAGTCCACAAGCAGCATATTCCTGTAGTCCTGCTTTTGCTCTTCGTTGGAGATGAACTTGCGCACGAGGTCACGATTCATTCGTCGAAGGCTCTCAAACGGGAGAACACTATGCCGAAAAATCTTTTGATTGATTTTGAGCGAAGCCATCAGTTTCTGCAAAGCCTCCACCTTTGCTACCAATGCCATTTTGTCCAGCTCTGTTGTGTCTTTGCGTGTCATCACCGCTTCGTCTCTTTTCTCTGGGCACATTCTCTTGATGAGACGTGACTGAGCAGTGCTCAACGTCGATGCCTTCTCGCGATTTGGCTTGAGCAGGTTCGATATGTGCAGTTCATCGTTGTGCTTTTCCTCGCCGTTACCGCCAGTCTCGCACTCTTTGAGCAAAAGCTCGCGTTGTTCACGACTGCAATACAATGCACCGGTGCAATTCTTGAAACCTTGCACCATCAGAACGTGAAGAAGCTCTTGCCCAGGCCCGGGTTTGGCAAAATCATCGAACCCGTGCTCACTGGCCACCAAAAGATCCAACAGGAGCAGATTCTCGTTGATGATTGTACGACTACAGCAGAGAAGGAAACGGACAAGACGTTGAAGTGAGTCACGAATTGCATCAATCGGTAGCTCGGTAGCCTTCAGTAGAGTGGCGTCATGCGAAAAAAACAGGAGAAAAAGGTCGCGGGCTTCGCACCAAAAGTACAGAGATTCGGCAAAAAAGCGATTGTCGGTCCATCTGGGTACTTGAGAGTCATGACCAGAGTTTAGCATGCATCGCAGCAAACCAAGTTCGGCCAGGTTGAGGTAGCAATGGACCATGAGAATTGGTGAAAGGGTCTTTAGAGACACATGTAGCGCCTGTTGTGCAAATGGATCGAGCTTTTGTAACTCGTCGTAGGTCGGTCGCTTGTCTTCGAGAACCTCTTGCACCTGACGATTAAAGATCGCACATCGAATGAAATGCTGGTTTGTAACTTGAGCGACCCAGTGGCATGCGCACTTGCCAAAACGAACTCGGTCGACAGGTTTCTTCTGGAAAAAGCTCATGGCCTTGCGGTACATGCGCGTGCTCTGTTTGAGCATTTCCTCGGAGCCTCGCAACACCTGAAGGACGGGGTATTCATTATTCTCTGACTTGCTTTGGCCCTCAACGCAACGGCAATGGGCATTCCACACCATGTACTCCACAGAACGCTGAAAAATGGGAAGCCGCCGAAGGATTTTGGCATGCAGACGATACGCTTTTCCTGCACATGCCGAGTCGTGTGCTTCGGTATAAGCGCAGAATTGTGCGCTCTTTTCGAGAGCTTCCGCATACAATCCTTTGGACCAGGCACATTTGGCAGCAAATGGAAGCAAGTCTGCATTCTTAAAAGGCCCACTGGTGTGATCCGATCCTGTGTACGCGGCGAAAGCATTACTGAACCGTATTCGAGACCAGGAGCTCGATGAGGTTGTCACGCTATTGAACGATGATCGGTGACTTGGTGAGCCTGTTGCGGTTGGATTCCGATTCTGTTCAATCCAGTGCAGTTGAACCTCACACATAGCAAACTTGCGGACGGACAAGAGTGCCTTTAGTAACCACATATTGGCAGTCATAGCTCGCGACCTTGAGGAGCTGAAGCTGGTCGACATGCGTTGAAGAATCGACGTCGCCTGAGCTGGCTGGCGGTTTTCGATGAATAGCACGGCCAAGTCAAGTTCGAGACTCTCGAGGTAGTTTCTCATATACGTTGGTGAACTAAACCTGGGCTCCCCTCGCAGAACGTGGAACCAGTCGATCGTTGACTTAACGTCCAAGATGGCGTTATCCAGGTTCCCCATTTCAATATAAACACTCGTGATCCGCTCCGTCACAAAGACCACTTCCGCAAATGAGTGAGCAGACTTATAGGTTTCGCGGATCTTCATATAGAGCTTACGCGCTCGCTCCCACTCTCGAGCTTCAAACAACGTTGCGACAAGTCGTTTCTCGACGGTCAGTTCCTTGCGAACTGCAAACAGCCTGACATCTTCGTCATATTTGGCACTTTGGATGGTCGACAACACGCAGTCATCCACAAGAAAAGCTAGAGGTCGTTTTCCGTTCATTTCCAGCACGCACGCAAATTCTTCGAGCAACGATATTTTCCACACGAAGTCCAAGTCGCGTGAAGGATCTTGACGATTCAACAGGTCGATTGCACGCACACTCTCGTAGCATAAACGCTCCGCATCGCCAATCCGTTTCCGATGTTTCAGATCCCGCGCAAGCACAAGCGCTAGATGGTATCGAATTGGCAGGTGCATCGGGATGAACGGAAGCAGTTCTCCTATTGACTTCATCACTGTTGAGACATCATTGAGTGATGGTTCTTGACTCACCAAAGCTCGAAAGGCTTGCCACCCTCTGTGGTCATCACTGACTTCGCCCACAAGTGAGCTTGGTGTGAGGGGCTCCGTGGTGCTTGTGTATGAAAACCAATGAGGTTGTCCATCAGTTAGGTCGGCATAAATCAGCTGCAAGGAGTGACAAAACGCTTCCATCAAGTCCCAGGATAACGGCAGCTCCAACTGTTCAGCACATTTGCAGATCTTGTTTTTCAATATCAATAGGATGTCGTCGAAATGGTGGGAACGCTTGGACTTGCCCTTCTTCATCTCGCTGAGTGCGATCGCATCAGCCAATGCACATAACGGCAACAACAACGAATCATCACTAGATGACCAAGTGCACAATTGAGCCAAAGCCTCCACTACGGCGCACGAGAAGGAGCAGCACCGCATTTTGACCAGGATTCTGCAGATCTTGTGAAGAAGCGGACGAAGAAGCAGGTTCACAATCATGTTCTTCTCATCTTGGTCCGCCATAATCGTCAGTTGGTGCACGAATATCTCGAGAATCTTCTCTAGAGAAGGCTGAAACTCCTCGAAATCGAGTGGTAAGCAACTAGGAATCAGCTGTATGATGCCTTCCATCGATTCAACCGACCAATTCTGGTGCAATGCACTCAATAGCCCAGCCGTTTGGTCGTTAATGTCCGCAGGGGTCGCCAAGAAAGGTATTTTGGAGTGTTTCCAGTGCAGCGGTAGTTCCTGCATCCACACGAGTGGGTTCACATCGTCCCCCGATTGGCAATCAAGTCGACCTTCCAAGGCCTGAAAACACATCGTGTAGGGCTTTGGCATTTGCGATATCGCGTGTTTCAGGGTCAACTCCGATGGAAACGACCGCAATTCACTTTTCGATTGTGTTGTTTCCGTTTCGACAGCCTTTCTGAAGCTGAGGTCATTGGTTTTCACGATAGCTGGCAAGTAACCGGCTTCATTCCATACTTTGAAGTCAGAGTTGAGACTAGTCTCCAGCTTTTTGCCCGCAAACGATTTGGTTGGAGTCGTTGGCGCAGTGATTGTAGTTTCGGTCGCAAAGATCTCTTTTGTCAGGAATCTGTTCTTTGAGGGGCTTTCGATCGATTCTCCTTCGACATCCCAGTCTTCCTCATCCTCTGAATGATCTTCATCTTTCTCAATCTCGACTGGCGTGGTATTCCATTCATTGGAGATGGTGGGAGCATGATCATGGGCGTTATGTGTGGCCATTGAATCCCACCCCGCTTGCTGTTGCTGCACCTGCATCTGCAACTCTTTGTTCTGGCACAGCACCTCCATAGCAAGGTAATGAATCTCTTCGTCTCGCGTCTTTGAGATCGTGATAAGCATCGCAGCATCTGCGAGTTGGTTTGAGATCGTAATCTCGTCAGTTGACTGGAGGTACTTGGCCAGCACCAAACACATTCGTGAGAGAATATGGGGCCAGAATGGAAGCCAAAGCTTGGGTAACTCTAGTATCAGAGAGCAAATAAGAATGATGTGCACCACTTTGAGTGCGCTGTCTCTGCCCACATCATCGGTTTTGTCGTCGTTCAACTGGACTTGCTTCTCCATTTGATCAATGGCTTCATGCGCGGCGCTCATCAGCAGCATCAGGTTCTCCTCTCGCTTCGAGGAAGTTGACTCTTCCGTATGGCGCTGTTCATCGCGTTGCTGTTCGAACAAATGTGTGAGCTTTGCCAATTCGCTCTGCACAGCAGCAACAGAAGTCGTATGGTTGTCGTTTTCATGTCCGTAAACCACCTCCCAGGCACGCAAACTCTCGGTGATGCATCGAACGGGCTGGGGCATTGCAGACTGTTGCTGTACTTCATCACGTGACTGGTTCTGGTTATAGTGCTCGTGAACGGCCTCGACGCTGCTTGTCGTTGGATGAAGCTTGAATAGGCACCTTTCCGCTTGAAACAAGAGCTTTTGTTGCTTCAAGAACAAGACAACATGTTCTCAGCGACGCCTGCGACACAGAAAGGGTTCTAGGGCTCTTTACCAGGAGACTGTGGGATGCATCAGAAACGCCTGAAGTGGACGCATTTTCGGATGGGTTGTTCATGACTTTGAGGAGTTGTCGGATCTCCGTGACACAATTCTGAAGCAGTTGGGTGACCGTGAGACTGAGTGCGATATGCCCAGGCACTCTGAACCCAGCGACGCAACGAGGATGCCGCAATTCTTCGGCATCGTTGAGTTGCGGGGAAAGCACGTCGTTGTCTTTGGATTTCTTGGAAAAGTCAAAGTCTTTCTCCCACTCCATCGAGGCATCGTCGTCTGCGTCCAGTCATACCAGCATCAGTCGGAGCGGTGGGTTCGCGGCCGCGTCTCTTGCACGGCATTCCGGCCTGCCACCTACCTGAAAAGACACTTAAACGAAGCGCAATCTCGGCTTCGTGTGGAGAGTTCATTGACGCAGCACTCTTCCTCCTCTACAAAGAGATCTACAACCCCAACAACCTCAGCACTTGGATGCCCGAGGCAAGTGCGGCAACTTGCCGCATCGGTCGAGTGCGTATAGTGAATAGGTAGTACACTACATACGTACTGAAGTTGAAGAGGCGTGAGTACCCCACACGACACAATAAAAACGGCGACTTGAAGTGGGAAAACACCAACAACGGATTTGCATTGCGCGCATTGGTGCAAAATGTGTTGCTTTTTCCACCAATGACCGCGCGCATCGCACCCCAGAAGATCCCCCTTGGAGCAGAAAGAAAGAAAGGAAGGGGAAAAGACGGCACATGGCGCAAACGGTGTGGAATTCGGCGGCTTTTGTGGGTGTCTTTGGGGATCCGTTTCTTCGCAATACCGCGTACGAGTTCGGTGGCAACCCCCAGGCACTTGTGAGCACTTTGGATGCGTTCTGTGCATTACTGCAAACGGATGCGACCGTGGAAGATGCGGTGCCGTTCCCGTTGAGCGCCCAGCAACAACAGTTTGTGACGCAACAGCTACTTCCACAGCTTCAACGATGTCGCGACTGGACGGACAAAGCGCAGAAAATCAGCGAACCACCGAAATTCGAGGCGTTTCTGAAGGAATGGCTCGAAATGATGAACCAACTGCCCGTGGAGCAGCTCCTGTTGGTGCCGGGGGGCTTCATCAGCAACATCTCAAGCCACACCATTCTGTATGTCGTGGAAAAACACGCCGAAGATGTTTTTTCGTTCACGGTCTGCAACAAGGGTGCTGGTGCATCGCTGTACCACCCCAGTCGGGTGGGCATCAAGGCAGAAAAGGTGACTGTTCAGCCATTTCTGCGCATCGATGCCATTCCGGCCAAACGAATGCTCGATGCCGCATTTTGGGCGCTGCTGTTCTCGTTGTGGATGAAGCAGCCACCGTCAGAGTATCACCGTGTGGAGAGCATCTACGACGTCTTGCTGCCGTGGCTGGCTGGAGACAAGTTGCTCCCTCTCGCAGTACAGGAGAGCGAACGTATCGACTCCAACGGCATTCTGGTCAGTTCTCGCACCCCCCAAAGAAGCAACTTGGGATTCTGCAAATCGGTGATCGAAGCGATCCGTTACCTGTGCGTGCAAAGGGGCCAAATGAGTGAAGAAGAAGTCAAGTATTCGATTCTGTTTAAGCTTCGCTATCGGCTTTTCACGCGAATGGTGGCAGACTTGGAAAAGGTGTTGGATCCTTCTAAAATGGTGCCGGATACTGCAATTCCCAATGCGCTTCAGATTCTGTCGACAATATCGCTGATTGATTCGATGCAAGGCAGTCGTTCCATTGCATCCATTGACCCCGAAGCAGTGGTAGCGATCTATTTCACTGCATCCGCGAACCCCGTTTGCAGAAAGCTGAACAAACAGCTGTGTACGTTGTGCACTGAACTTCGCAGACAGGGCAAAAAGTTTGTCCCGATTGTTGTCTCGTTGGATAATGACCAGGATGGATACTCCGCGCTGGTGAGTGCTGCTGCCTCCACGTGGCTCTTGGTTCCTTTCGCAGAGCTGGAAGCTCGCAAACAACTCGTTGAGGCATTTAAAGTCCGCCAAGCGCCGTATTTGATCGTTCGAGACACCGCGGGTAACGTTCTGACCCCGAAAGGTATCGAACTGATCGAAAGGGACCCTACAGGAGAGTATTTCCCTTGGGACAATAGTGCCAGCTTCCATCGGCCCGTGAGTGAACTCTCATACTCGGAAAGAACGTTGATTGAGATTGCAACCAAGCAGATGGGATTGAATGCAGTCAAACGCCGAAAATCGAATCAGCTCAACGCCGTTTCTTTGTTGCACATCCAGAGCCAGATGAAGAAATGCGATGAAATGGTCAGGGACATTGAAGCGCAAAAACTGATTGATGTCGAAAAAAAGACAGCAGCATTTGCAGAACAGCTACAGTATACAGATCATCCGAAAACGGATTTGCTGACCCAAGAACCCAAGGATGATGCTTATGCTGGCATTATGACAGAATCGGAAGTCCCGAGCCTGGGGAATTTTCTAGAGGTTCCTGAACGAGTCACTTCGTTGACACTGGCTGTTGCCGCGTTTGTTCGCTGCCGTAGTCTGTGTGAATCCCTACTGACAAGAGCATTCGATGGCTCGTCGTCGTCGAGAGTTGTCCTTCATCATCAAGTGATTCAAGTGATCAGCACCCTGTTTGTTGAAGTCCTTCCTGTGCCGAAACCACCACCGGAAAAGCACTTGTGTATGTGGCGTGAGCAAGTGACAAGAGAGTTGCAGCTCCGTTGTTTGAAGCATGTTTATTCCATGCTGATGATCCTTGGAAATGCATGGCAATCCGTGGAGCAGCCCAGTCGGCATTTTGATTCTGAACGATCTCTTGCTGCTTTGTGCGCCTTGAGTATTTTTGATGCCTTGATTCGCACACCAGCGTCCGATTCCCCATTGGAAATGTCATTGATGATGGAGGAAGATGGAGGACATGTATTGGCTCATACTTTCTGTAAATCGAACTTCTCGATCAAGAAAACATCCAGCACGATGGAGTTTGCTCGACCAAGTTTTTGTATTGCACGCGGGCGAGTTATGGCGTATTTTGATGGGTACGATTCCCAAGTGAAGCGTACTCTCTATGACTACCACATGCCTGAAGACAAGATTGAATTGAAAAAATACTCTTCGACGTTGATCTTTTTCCGTAAGCTGATGGAGAAGTACGGATACCAGCTAATGGACCCCAAAGATCCGAATCCTCCTACCGAAATGGAAGCATTGATGGAGTGGTTCCTGAGTGACACGTCGCCCATGGCAAGGGAGCATGAAGAAGTCGGAATGACACGAGATATCGTGGCGATGACGAAATTCCTATGCACGATGGAGACAAGAGAAGTGGAGCTTATGCGACGTCGTGTAGGGTACAATCAATGGCAAATGTGGCAACTCACCTTTGATGATGTGATAACAAGACGATCGACTCATTTTTTTGGATCGCGAGGCTTGAATCGAATGCTGAATGGAACACTCAAGTGGGAAGTAACAAATTTCAGAGGGATGGACCAGGATATCGCCGATGTTGAAGTGCACGGCTTTTTGGAGCGAAAACTATACTTTGGCGAGGGCCCGGTTGTGATTAGCCCAATCAATATTCCTGCTCTGCTGACTACAACGACGACAGTAGGTTCGTCTGGTTCAAGTGGTTCAATTGTGACTGAGGACGACATTATGCACTCAACTAATCTGCCGACTTTCAACGGAACGTTGTCTGTGGAGGAATCGGAGTATTTGATGAGCTATTTGACAGTTCCCTATGCTAGAATTCCTTTGATCTTGGGTTTCTTTTCTTCGCGAGATCGTGTGACCTACCTTTTCAATCCATTACTCCAGAACCTGCTTCGTGCCGTGTTATTCGAGAGTGGTGACTGGATCCTAGATCAGGAACGCGAAGAGATTTCGAATATACCCCTTCGAAAGTCTACGCTTTTGTTGCATGAAGAAGCTGTGGAAAGGGTTTTTGATGCACGTGTGCGTCACCAGGAATGCGAAGATCACTTAGGGACAATGAATGGATTATTGCTCAACGAACTGATGCATTCGCCATGCGCAGTACTGCAGCCTCTGATGAAAATGCTTGAAGCAATCAAGGAGCTAGGGGAGGCTTCGGTTCATTCTGCCGACGCCAAATTCATCCTGTTCATGACACGACTGGGAATTGACGTGCTGCGATATGTGACGTTTGCGGAAGATCTGGAGTCGTCAAAACAGCAGCGCCTGCTACGAGGTCATCGTGCGAGTCTTATGGAGTTCATGTTTGGATTTGTGATGGATACACTTCAGAAATGGAGACGCGAGGCCGAAGAGAGCCATGACTTGCAAACGGCATGTGTGATCCATTCCTATGTGGCATTGCTTCACATCGCTCTGAGACCGTCGGAGTACTCTCCACAACGAGTAGCAGATTTGGTGGGCTCGATTGCCTATGTCCGCAATTGGCACTGTTTTGGTATGAAAGTGTCCTTGGACGAGGGTGAAGAAACCGGCGACACTGACGATAAAGGCTCATTGTCGGCACAGGATCGGCTGCTTCGATGGCTCCAAGCTCAAGGACTCAACACAGAAAACATCTCAAAGTCGTCGTTGGAAAAATACCTGAAGGGTCGTCCGTTGTACTTGAAAGTGGGCATGCAGACGATACAAGCACCAAGCATCATTGCTCTACGGGATAAGGACGGAAATGAGCCAAAGCTTCCCCCTGGAGAAGTGCTTGAAGTGGAAATGTCTGAGATTCTTCAGATCCACCGACGATCCATCGTGCGATGGCTTGGGTCCTTAGATTCAACTTCTCTTGATCAAACTCTTGGAAAGATTGTGGGAATTGCTCTACGTTCGTCAGAGCACAACGAATCTTGGCAATTCAAAGAGGAAGCGGGTATTCAAGGAACTGGGCGGTATTTCTGCAGCACGACGGCGCTCAAGCTTGACATCCAGACCGGTGAAATTCTGTGGCGTAACGATGAACTCAAGCCGATTCCAGATTCGATGACCCAGTTCATGGAGTTCAAGAGCATTTTTGGGAACAAATCACTTCACTGTGGGCTGGTAGCAAAACAGGAACACCGTCTTTGGATCAAGGTCATTGGATCGCAGTTCGAACTCATTGAATGGGATGATCCACCAGATCCGTTGAATCAAGGTGTCGGGTGTCCGACAGTGTATGTTCCTCCGAAAGGTCCAGAGAAGCTGAAGGACGATAGCAAAACAATGTATTGGGAGTGTCCTGCATGCACATATGCGAATATGAATGGTGATGCGGATCATCCCATGTGTGAAGTGTGTGGAACACCACGTTATCTACAGTCGCCATCCGATCCATCCGCAAAGAAGGCAGAGGCAAAAGAGAAAGTAGCTGGCTACTGCTATTTGGGACGGGTGTTCTCTCGTGTGTTTGATCCTTATTCAGAAGAAGACCATCCTTACGAAGAGGAAAACTGGTTTGTGGAATTGGTCAGGAAAGTGATTCTTTCTGTTTTCCCGCCTGAGCCGAAAGAGAAGAAACTGCAATATGATCTCTTTCTTCCTCAAGATCCTGTTGCCGCCGATGCGGCGAGCGTGACGATGCTGGGGTTTGATCCTGGTGATAAGGAGAAAAAGGACAAGGATTATATGGAAACGTTCAAGGAGATTGTGGTGTATCGGGTCCACGGGATCGTTGAGATTTTCAATCTCGTGTCATATGGCCGCCGGTTATACAGAGCATTGGTCTTCACCTCGGACGTGCGCACCAGCTTGCATGGTTTCCCAATGAAATCTGCCAACGAATCAACAACTGCTGCACTAAAACGCGCTGCAGGAGACCCACGTCAACGTCAGCCCCGCGGTGGTTCTCTTATTGTTGTTCGCCGCAATAAAACGCTTGGTGGACAAGAGTTCTATATCCCCCCAACAATGCTTCATGGTGTAATACCTGGGTGCTTGCTGGAGAACTTTCGGATGTGGATGGGCGAGGATGGGAAGATGCGTGGTGAACCATTGGATGTGAAATCACAGTGGTTTCGATATCAGATTGAAGTCCAGTTTGATCCCAGTACCTTGCGAGCAACTGTCGCTCGAAAAACCTTGCGAGCTTCTTTTTCCCGTATTGTTACGTCGAAAACGACTATGTTGTACCCTCCTCCAGCTCCAACAATGACGGTTGCCCCCGAGAAAGGCGAGAATCCAAGAGCTACAGAGATTGTAATTCGGGATGAGGATGTAGTGCAGCTCATGGATCTGGGATTCTCCTATGCAGCATGCTCAATGGCCCTTCGAGAATGCGCAGGGAATATTGATACAGCTGCTCAATGGATCTTAAGTGAAGCAAATCAGCACAAAATAGCGGAGGCAGAAAGTGCTGCGGAGTCAGGTGATGTGCTGATGGACGTGGATTCCAAGCATGAAAACGATGTTGCTTTGCTCATGAGCACCATGGCTTCGCCATCTCGCGCCGGGGCTGAGTACGCTCTTAGGATTCTTGAAAACGATTTTGACTTAGCGAAGGCGTGGCTATCTGATTCTGGAAATGAAGCAGAGATCAGTCGCCTTGAAGAATCGGAGGAAAAGGATACTCCTCTTGACATGGAGTCTCACCACATCGAAGCATCTGGTGATGCAGCTCCAAAGGATGACGATATCGAGATGGCTGATGCGGAAGTACACGATGAAGAGGAGACGCTCTACTTGCTCAGCACCAAGGACTTGCGTGAAAGCAAGGATCAAGGGATCATCGCGCTGTGTGAATTGCTTTATCGGCTCGAGAATGCGTCCCACACTCTCATTTGGACAAGGCGGTGTGGCGAAAACGCGGATACCAGGATGTGCTCCATCGTATCTGTGGAGCTCCCACGTCTAAAGCTGAAGCTGAAACCAGTTTTGGTGGACAAAGACAAGAAATTGGTGCGACTCTTCCTCCAGGATCAGAGCGAATGGTTCATTAGTGATTTATCATTTGGAGTTAACGCTGATGGTGGTGAGGCACTTCCCCATTTGGGTCGCTTGCGGGATTTGGCCCAAGACAGTGTGATTCTGGAGTCGCGAACTCAAGATTTTCGCTTGCTTTGCCCAAATCCTGATGTGTTTCGTCCACAAGTGCAAGGTGAGCCCTTCTCAACTCTTTTGACCTCAGATCGCGGTTCAGTTGGTTGGCAACAAGCAATGGAAACGAGGTTTTACGTTTACCCGATTCACTCAAGCCACACCTTCGTTTTGCCGCCATCGCTTAGTTCCACTCTCTACTTGATTTTGATCAGTTTACTGTCAAGAAACTACACATATGCTATGGAACTGATCTCAACATGCAACGTTGACGTGAAGTTTAGCCCGGAAGAGAAGTGGGTTTTCGACCAGCTATCAAAAACATTGGATGATCGTCACCCCGATGCTTGTGCCTGCCGTATCAAACTGTCCCTCGCAGTCGAGTACAGCAGCAACAAATGCCCGTGGAAGATTTTCAGTGAGCTTCACGATTACTGTAGCACACGGCATCATGTTCACGCCACGTGCCAACTGACACCAGGAGAGGAGAAGGAAGCTTTGAAATTGTGCGAGAACACCACGTCGTTACTGAAAGTTAGAAAACAGGTTTTCGAGCAAGCCGATGAAGACGGTGATGAGCGACGTGTGATTCTTGAACGAAGTCGTGTTGGTGGTCAACCATGGATGAAGCTCCGGCTCTATGGAAAAGAGTATATGGCTACCCATGGCAAGAAACTTTCAACGGTGCGGTATCATCGACCAAAGGCAACTCCTTTCGAAGGCCAAAGCAACTTGTTGCTACTGGACGAAGCCGAAATCACCAAAGTCGTTTGGAACTGTGGCGTTGTGGGAGACGAAATCAGTGGTTCCAATCGAAGCTTGGGTTTCATGCTGCTGTATGAGTGCTTGAATGGCCAAGTGGTTGTTTGTCTGGGAGGGAAAGAGTGTACTCGCTCATTTGGCGATCTGTTTACACGCTTCTTGCACCTGAAGCTATCACGATGGGGGCGCGAGACTGTTGATGAAGGCGAGGAAGAGTATGCTCCTTCCTATGCGGTCGCGCAACTAGCGATGATGTCACTAGTTCCAGCCAGTGATTGGCCTGTAACTCCAAGAGACCAAGAAAGTGTTCGGCTTTTGGAGTTTGGAGCGAATTTGTACTCGAAAATGACTCACGGCACTCTTCTCAAGAGTTTTTTCGAGTTTGGTGAGATGCAGTTCTTGGAGAAGCTTCACTCGTCGGAGTATCAAGAAACGTTTGTGGCGGCGTTAAAACAACAGTTTTGCCAACTTCAGTCAACTGAAAGTGCCTTTATGGTGAATGTACCTGCACTAACCCGGACGAGACCGTGGGAGCCCTCTGATGCCGCATGCTTCCAACGTCAATACCTGGCAACGCTTGCAACAGAAATGAATCCTGAGTTTCCGCTGGAGAATATCAACGTTGAAGACTTTGTTTGCTACTGTGATCGGGATGCGAAGATTGGCAGTACACTACCGTTTGATCTGGGAAAGCACCCAGCCGCGCAATCCGTCACAGCAAGGGATCTTCTGAAGCGCTTGAATGATGACATTGCCAACCATGCAAACCACGTGAACGTATCGAGTGAAGCTTATGTCGTCAACTTGGGTGTGGTGGAAGTATTGGATCAAGCAGCTTTGAAAGAAGGCAAGCTTTTGCAAGCCAGTGACAGTTTGCATCAGCTGATCAAGAGATGCGTTGTTCAAAAGACCAAAGATCGCACAATCATATCAAAAATGATCCTGGAGCTTGAAGCAGTTGCCGATCGGGTTGTCACTGGCCCTGCTAACATCCGCGAGAACGAGTTTTGGATTGAACGGAGAATCGGGCTGTATCCGAGAATTCCCTTTGAATTTCTCACCGCAATCCTCGCTTCCAGCAACTTGGACAACGATCTGAAATCCCGAAATCCTTTCATTGCTGTGTCTGATTCCTACGTGCAGAAGGTGATTGAAGTTCTTCTGCGTTGCAACCGCATCGTGCACATCAATCGTGTGATTCAGAGTACCAACCACTTGCTTAAGCACTTGGATAAGTATCAAGCACTCACAATCCATAGCCATCTCGAACAAGATGTGGAAGCGACTGGACTGGCCAAGCAGATTTTGCAGTCCTCAAGAGATCTTGCTCAAATGCTTTTGTCCAAGCGTCATTTCCTTTCGAGATCTTCTGAGTCCAGTGGATGGAAGTTCGATCCGCATTTGTTGGTTTTTGAATACGTGTTTGACATTCTCTTACGAGATCGTCAAGTTCAAATGATTGACAGCTTCATGAAGAGTCTGAACGAGGGCGAGTCTCGTGTTCAACAGATGATTATGGGTGCAGGCAAGACGACTGTTGTCGGACCTTTGCTCACGTATATGCTGGCAGATGGAAAGCGGCTCTTGACACATGTCATGCCGACGGCATTGTTGGAACAATCGAGGCAGGTGCTGCGAAGTAGATTCAGTAATGTGGTTCTTCGCAAACGGATCTTCACGTTCGAATTTGATCGCTCCGTTGCTGACGACGCAACTAATGCCATCAAACTCTTCGAGAAATTGAACCGCGTGCGACTAAATGGAGATGTTGTGTGTGCTTCTCCGGAATCCATCAAGTCACTGATGTTGAAATTTGTGGAACTGCTTCATTCGCTGGAAGAGTCTTCTGATGTTATTCAGCTTCCATTCTCGGCGTCATCCCAGACCATTCGACGAATTCGTAAAACGCTCGAAGACCGTTCCGATATGGCAGATGAACTGACTAATGTGATCCGGCTGTGGCAAAAGGGTGTACTTATCATGGACGAAGTGGATGTTTTACTGCATCCATTGCGGTCCGAGCTCAATTTCCCCATCGGCAACAAGTTCCCGATCGATCTGGCTGCTAACCGATGGGAGCTTCCGATCTGCTTGATTGATTCAGTGCTGAGTGATCCGCAAGAGCAGCCATTGAAGTCGAGAGTGACAGAATACGATTCACTTGTCGTATCACTTCATCACGTGCTGGCGGAAGGGTATCAATCGCATGCACTACAGCGATTTCCACATCTAGTGTTGCTTGATATGGAGTTCTATGAGGTGAGGATGATGCCAATCCTGGCAGATATTGCCCTCAAGTGGCTACAGAAGCACTTTGTGATGGGCAAGATGGAGGTTGAAGCGGAACAATTGAAGAAGTATCTGATGTGCCCTCGCAGTGAACTTCATGCAGATCATGCACTTCGTCGGCATGTCGAGCACGGACTCATGGATAGCTCAATGAAATTACTCAATCTGGCTCGAGACTGGATTCGAACAATTCTACCCCATGTTCTCTCCAAGATCAACCGCGTCTCGTATGGTCTGCTTCAGGGGGAATACCAAGCCAGAACGGATAACTCGAACAACTCCCACTCGCGTCTCTTGCTTGCGGTCCCGTTTATTGGAAAAGATGTGCCATCGCGGTCCTCTGAGTTCGCACATCCGGATGTCCTCATTGGGCTCACGATCTTAGCGTATCGATACGAAGGTCTTCGTCGATCGGATCTGACGTGTGTTGTTTCTCAGCTGAAACAAGATTTTAGTCGACAACTTGGCCCCCGTGATGAACGACCAGCGTGTGCCATGTTTCGGGATTGGGTAGCGATGGGATTAGAAGCGAAGGCTTCTTCTACCAAGAGGGCGAAAGTGAGTCACTCGTCCCACAACAATGGCAAAGGATCTTCTGGTGCCGGTGTTCTGCCGCTTCCACTGTTCCAACTTCGAGATCCTGCTCAGCTGTCTCGTTTGCATTTTCTGGTTGCCGAAGTCTCAGATGTGGTGTACTACTATGTTCGACAGCATGTGTTCCCATCCTGCATGAACTTTCAGCGCCTTAAAGTTTCAGCATGTGGGCATGAGCTTGGAAGCAATTCACTCTTTGAAAAACGAATTGGCTTCTCTGGAACTCCGTCTAACCTGCTGCCAATGGATTTGGGTGAGTGCTTTTATGAGCCTCGATCGGACGGAAGCATCTTCCAGGTGCTCACGAATCCTCGTATCGTGTCCATTGAGCGGAAACTCAACTGGACTGCAAAAAGCTTGCTATGGGACATTGCTCGAGCCGACCCGCCGTTCCATGCCTTGATCGACACAGGAGCGCTCATCACTGGCTTTGAGAATGCTGAAGTTGCTGCCTACTTGCTCAGACATTTGCCCATGACAATGGAAGGAGTTGTTTACTTGGATTCGTTGGATCGCAAAATGATTCTGTTGCGCGACCATGAAGCTCCTCTCCCGCTTGTGCAGTGTGGACTCGATCCTGCGCACCGCTTCACTTTCTACGACCAGGTGCATACCACGGGAATGGATATCAAACAATGCGTCAACGCACGAGCAGTGCTCACTCTGGGCAAGGATATGACCTTCCGTGATTATGCACAAGGCGCATATCGCATGCGTGGTATTGAAAGTGGGCAGGGCATCCACTTGTTCCTGATTCCGGAGGTCGAGAATCGAATCCGCCATGAAATGGCGCTGTCCAAGTGTGAGAAGTTGATGAACGCCAGGGAACTCTCGGACTTCTTGTTTTTGGTGACAGCGTGGCTGTTGATCAACTCGATGCGCATGGAATCGATGCAGCTGATCCAGCTTTCGCTGCAAGAACTGCATAACACGTGGCGGAAGCAGGCTCTGAATGTGCTTCTGGATGAAGTTGATCAAGCAAAAGTACAAAGAGCGACGAGGACGCTAACATATCGCCTCAAACGCTTTATTGGACCAGAGCAAGTCAAGCAATGGCTTCGAGAATGTGTCGATCAATTCCGAGTCGAAGTCTCGTACGCCATTCAGGCGACCGTTCCCACAAACAGAGACCTCTCGGATGTGATTGATGGCTTGATTGAGAAGAATCAGAATTTCATGAAAGCATCGGACGCTGTACAACGTATTGATCACGTGAAGAATCGTCTTGTGCAGACCAATTCGTGCCAGATGAATGAAGACGAGAGTGATCACCGCGAAAACATGCGGCTAACTGCCGAAGTTGTCCACGAGAACGAGGCAGAAGCGGAAGAAGAAGCCGAAGAAGAAGCCGAGCAAGAGGAACAAAAGATGAGCTCGTTCACTCGAGACGACGAGCATCCAATTCCATGGAGTGCCACCCTGTTGGGTCAGATCCCGGCTACCACTTCCTATCAGGACGACGATGCAGTGTTTTATCCGTTCAGCGACTTTCAGGCACACAAAGAGTGTCCCCGGATTGACTTTCCATCGGAGCTGCTGGTCTCTGGCAACTACTTCCGACGTCGTTGGGTTGGCCTTGGAGAACGTCGACTCAAGAACATTGGTCTGGTGATGGAATGGCGTCCGCTGGTGGAGCAAGTCAAGATGAAGAAGTTGGTGGCTCACTTTTTTTCAAAGTTGGTGGTCAGCGGCATTCAACCGAACGAGGCAGCTGCGCAAGCACTCCAATCGGCGTCGAGGTTTGACCTCGGCATCTCCGACCAGAACAGTGAGGAAGTGAATATGCTGCGAGAAGTGGTCGAGTCGTCGCCAGTGTTTTTGGTCGCTCTTTCACTTGCAGAAGGCGAAACCATTCGTCGAATGATTCATACAAACCACTCGGTCTTCCGCATTAGCATGGTGCAGTTGCGAACGTGCGATGGTGATCTGGTTGAGAGTTCTATGGATTCGGTCGACAAGTTACTGACTGCGAGTCCTTTCAACGTTTGTCCATCGTCCAGTCGCAAGATTCGCGTTGGGGTGCAGTGTTTGCGCTATTTCAACAGTGAAATGTACTACTTACCCGACGAGATGGAGCTGCTTCTGGACGGGTTGTCCGCTGTTCCAATTGCGCTGCGTCACGAGTTCTTCGAGTGCTGCTTGCGCCTTCGACGAAGAGAACGGCACTTGTGGGGAGACACCCCGTTGGCCAAAGTCTTTACTGAGAAGGATGAATGGCACTTGCTCAATGCTCGAGCACGCATGCAGCAATTCCAGCAGAGTTTGAAGCGCAAAAAAGTTCACTTGGCCGTCGCGTTGCGTCGCTTTGATGAGAATCTGGACGGTCTGTTGAGTGTGGACGAGTTGCTGCGCTGCTTTGAGAGTTTCCAGCTGGGCTTTTCTTCTGGCGAATTGAATGAAATCGCGGGACTGGTGGTCAACTTGAGCGAAGAAACCCAGGTCTCCATTGAAAAAGTGTGTCTTGCGTTTGGCATGACCAAAGAGCAGATTGCCGGCCAATTCCGCAAAGAAGACGAAGCGCTCGCGAAGCAAGCGACCCAAAGAGCCCCATGGAATTGTCCTGTCTGTACTTACGTCAACGACCGCGACGTGATGAATTGTACCATGTGCCAGGAGCCGCACCCTCTGCTCACGGAGCAAAAGGAAAAAGAACAGCACCACAAGACGTGGCAGTGCAGCAACTGCACCTTTATCAATGACGCGAGTGAACAGGCCTGTGCCATTTGTGAATTGGGACTGAACGGCATGCGGCAGGTTCCGCGCGGCAAATGGGTCTGTGCGGGCGAGCAAGGCGGCTGCACGTTTTTCAACTCGATGGCCAACTTTTACTGCGAAGTCTGCAATCGCGCACGGCCGGACCTGGCTGCCAAGCGCTTCTAGACCAGCAGCAAGTGCAGCAGAATGGCTTGGCGCGATGTCGCGTCCCACATCACGATACGGTTGCAACGGCTTTGAGCAAAGATAGCAGCAAATTGTGAAACAGCCCACGGCTCTTGGCAACCCCAGAATACTTGTAACCTGCGTCGACTGTCTGCCCTCAAACCCAACAACCTCAACCGTCATCACTTTGGTGCTGCCCCAGACAGCGGAAGCAGCATCAACCAGCATTTCCAGTTGGTCTTCCACGGTGCACGGCCCATCCTCTGTTTCTAGACGCATTTCAATGGAATCTCGTCTCTCTGGCAGCTCCAAGTCCCTCAAGCTCGGCATGGAAAGCGAGCGAATGTTCGGTGACATGGATGAAGACATGGCAGTCACCTGCAACAACACCACCAGCGGTGGCGCCCGGGATATTCGCTCACGCATCTCTCAGCGCTGCGCGTCGCCGACGGCTTCGTCGCCGACCAACCGCATCAGCGTCAAAGACCAGTTGTACTCGATCGAATGCAAAGTGCAGTCCCATGAAGACACGATCCAGAAACTCATGTCGATCCACCAGGCCGACAAGGCGCTGTTGATGGCGAAAATTGAGGAAATCACGGAGCGAATGGCTGAAGAGCTGCACAAATTGCGGGTGGATTACCAAAAGCGACTGAACGCGGCCAACGACGAGATCGAGCGACTCAACAAGTGTCTAAACGTGCAACGCGGCCACATCACGACACTACAGGAACAGTGCCAGTCGCTGCACAAACACGTGGTGCAAGTGGACGAAGACGTGACCAAGCTGGCGACCGAAGTGTTGGGCGATTAGACGTACACGCAGGCAATCAGGAGGAGGAGGGGGTTTTGATACAAGCTGGGTAGTTTCGGTTTTTCTTTCACGTCTGCATGTCCCTCGACTCTAACACTCGCAACAACATGCGCATTTTCTCCAGTGACACCTTTTGCGCTTGCTGCATGGCGCGCACCGTGCCGTCTTCTCCTTCGACGCACAAATTCTGTTGGGACAGACACACACAAGTCGTTCATGGCATGAGCCAATGTCTCGACATTACCATCTTCCCATGGGATTCTTGTGGAGGCGACTCACTGACCTCTGCATCGTTGAGGAGATCAAACATGCGCCGACACGAGCGGGTCGAGAAAAACGCTTCCTCGACGATCGCGATGAAGATGTTGAGGACGACGTACATGAAGAGCGAGATGAACGAGTAGAGATACACCTACGCGAGCCATGGGCATCCTCCACCAAGTTGCATCAGGTTTGGTCGCAGCACCCAGCAAGAAGCCGCAGGCACCCAAAGACATCGCAACTGACCTTGCCCGTGACGGGAAAATGCACCGACAGCGCGTCAAACGTATCGAGAATGACGTCGCCGTTCATGACGGAGAAGAGCGTCATGGTCGACGCACTCAGCGTACCAAATTGCTCCAGGCGATTGCCAAAGGCGACGGTGCCAAAGAGGGCAAAGCCCAAGAAAATGGGCGACACCCCCAGCTAAGAACCAACGCGTTCGAGTCGATGAATGGATGGATGAAAAGACAAGAGGATCGCCAAGCAGTAGAGCCCCGACCGAACGCACCAGAAACTGCAGCACCCGCGGAATTCCCCAACGCAGAGTCAACACAATCGAATACACGTGGCGATTGTGGTCCAAGTAGCCGACAAACGAGCTCCACAAGAGCAAAACACCCTTCAATTCAACTCGTCAGTTGTGTCTTTGGACCGATGGGGCCATCTCACCCCCAACAAAACCTCACCGTCGCCAACACAATGCGATGCCAGTAGCTCAACGGCACGTGGGCTTTGAGGTACACAAGACTCCAACAGCAGCTCCACACGATCAACGCTAGCGACACCATCACCAACACTTGTCTGGGCATCCAGGGGGAGCCATTCAGTCAGTCAGGTCCTTCAAGAGGCAGAGAGCCGAAAGACACGACAAATACGAGCGTACAAACTGTTGAAAAGGTGCAGTTTGACGTCAAACAGCGACGCAAACGACGATTCCACTTCTGAAATCGTCGGCGTGCGATCGCTGCGTTCCATCGCCGAAGCCACCGCCATCGGTCGGTTGTCGCGCGCCATTTTGTCCGACAAATACCCTTCTTTGACCCGTGAGATCCTGCAAATCTCGGTCAACAAAGCCACTTTTCAATCAACCATATGCCTCTCAAGGCTTCAAGAACAAGATTGACTTGACAGCCATGCACACTTTACATGGAAATGGAGCGCAAGAGGGCCTTGAGACTGAGCGTCATGTAGACGACGCTGGTGGAGATCATGAGCACGTTGAGCCACAGGTATCGTTGTCGGAATTGGCCCCAAAACGACGTGCCGAGGCAGGTTGCGACACCACAGTCTTCGAGTTCGAGTCTGTCAATTGAGTGCAATAGATCAATCAAATCGGGGTTAGTTCATTTCCATGAGTTTACACCCTATCAAACCAAAAGTCGCGAGCAAGCTCCATCACCTCATGCGTGAGTTCTCGATCAGTCGCATGTGCAGCTCAATGCGCCAGTCGAAGCATTCATCGTAGAGGCTACCGGTTTGTCGGTCGCGCAGAAACAGCTGCAGATGCAGCCAGTCGACCGACGAAACGAGCTTTTTGAGCGCTCGTGAGCTCTGTGCGTTGTCAAAGGGCCCCAAGGAGCTGGCGTTGAGCTCAAAGCGCTGGGTCGGCCGTTGTCTGTTTTTGGGTTGAAGGGCCATGTAAATCGGCCAAACCTGTCGCTGGGAGTTCCGCCGCAGCTCGTAATTGGCAATGGACACGTCGGCAATGGAGAAATAGGCGTCGCGGATGAACGCCACAGCGTCGCGGGTCTCGTTGAGCTGAAAAAAATCGCGTTGGTACCGCGAAGAGACGCCGCTGGCCGTGTCGGGCAGAAAGAAAAACGCCCTGGTGTGCAGATGATCCCGCAAAGATCAGATGGGTCCGCGCTGCAGGTGGCAGTGGGTTGGCGTTGTCACGCTGTGAAGCCCACAAGCCCCACAATCCCCCCCGCCGAGCAATCCACTGAGCTGGTTCATTCAATACGCACAGCCACTCACCAGTTGCGATGTGATGCGCGCATGTAGGCGGCATTCTGCGAGTTGTAGATCAGAAGTTGTAGCAACGAGAGGGTCAACAGCAACAAATGTAGCAGCATCTTGTAGGGCACACGACGATGCAGCTTCCATTTCTCCCACGGAGACAGCAACAGACGTTCGCTGAGACTCATGAAATCTCTCTCGCGTGACGCCTGCGCGTGGTCCGCGTCGTCCAGAAGCCGCTCTTTGAGCTCACTCGGCGCCATCGACAGCGCCATTTGGACTGCTGCAATTATCAGGAAGAACAACCCGAATCTTCAAGGTTCAAAAAGACCAAAAAGTTCAATTCCGAGTTGGGTCCTGGTGCAATTGAACCGTACTTAGTGGGATCCCGCCACACTCGTGGGCTGTTATGGGATTTTTTACAGTACCGATAGGGTACCTACTATACCGGTATCGGACCATCTGCAAAAAGAAGCTGCTAAAGATGACCTTGATGAGCATGCTGCCAATGGAATTCGCCATTGAGAAGACGTCGATATTCAAGGAAATGAGGCGCAGCAGACGCTTTTTGGGATGGAATCAGACAGATCGGAAGGATAAAGTGGCGCTGCTGACTTTTGTGGCGCTCAGTGGCGTTACAGAAGCGGCGAACGGGGCTCAACCGGCCTCTGAAACACATCGTTCTCCCACCACCGCTGCACCACCAACACCGACACCGACACCGACACCGACTCCGGCACCGACTCCGGCACCCACCGCGGAGCCAGATCAGACTCCAGAGCCACAGGAACCCACAGAACCGTTGGCGCAACCCAATGCTGAAGCAGACCCCTCCACCACCATTGCACCAGAAACACCAGAAGCGTCGTCGAAAACTCAAGAAACGACACCCCCACCGCCCACAACAAACAAGTTGCCAACTGCTCCGGTGCTGAAGCCGTCCCATCCATCGCATGAGGTGCCAGTCGATTCGAATACAACGGTCACGACGGAGCCTCCCGCGGCCACCGGAGGCACTGAGCTGTCGGCGCACACCGACTCGAGTGCCTCTTCGACTATCTACCAGATACCAGATCTCAACGTGAACCCCGTGGTGTTGGTGGCGCTGTTGGTGCTCTGTGGTGCGTTCATGGTGCTCTGCAGTCGCAAGCGCCGAGTGCTCAGTGGCAACAACAACAACAACAACGAGTATAGCGGCGGCACGACGGAAAACACCTTTGAAGAAGCAGCCATCACGACGTCGGCTGAAGTGGAAGAGAACGTCACGCGCAACAAGAAAGGTGTGCAGTACAGTCGCATCGACAACGAAGAAGCCGAGAAATGGGAGGACTGGGACGGCGAAATGGACGGCTTTTCAGATGAGGAGCGATCGTCTTTTTCTCCACGAGGCGTGGCGATGACTAGAGCCAACACCCACTCCAACTCCGACTCCAATTCGAGTCGTTCGCCTCATAATGTGCTCATCTCCATCGACGAAGAAGTGGAGAAGCCGCCGATCAAGAAGGCAGCCAAGAGCGACGAGCGATCGTCTACCAAATCAGCCGTCAAACCAAGTGTCGTCTCGCCTCAAGTGGTCCGTGATACGGCCCCTCTTGGCTCTTCTGTGGGCGGTTCTCCTGCTATCACGCCGCCGATTTCGACTTCTTCGTCTACTGGTGTTGCAGTGCCGACGCCACCTTCCAGTTCTGCTGGTCGAAAGCAGCAGAATGACTCGGACGCACCGTTTGGCAATCTCATGATGGACGAAGAGCAAGAGCAGCGCGCGGAGAAACAGCCAGAAGACGATCTCTTCAGTGTGAGTTGTGTGTAGTGTCTGGTTGTCTCACAAGTGATTGACTGACTTACGATGAGATGCCTGCGGTCGTGGATAGATGCTGGGCATGGTACCGACCTTCAAGAAGACCCCGCCGACGCTGCCGGATCCTTTCGCCTCGGTGTCCTCCTCCTCAGCCGTTGGGAGCAGCTCCACCACCACTTCCTCTGTCAGTGCGCCAAAGCCAACGCCATCTCTTCCGACCACGGACGTGTTTGCGGTCGACATGGGCATGGAGCTGGCACTGGACGACGAGGTGACGAGCGCCGCCAACGAGTGGGGCGACGACGACGACGAAGAATGGGACAAAATGATCTGATCGGAGTGGAACAAATTGGTCCATTCATTTAGAAGTCTTTTAGCCTTTTGATTTTCTCTTATTTACTTGACTTGAGTATGCAGCCGACCCGACCCAATCGTACACGCCAAAATACAAAGCGAAGTTGTGCAAGTTATAAAAAAGATCACCTAAAGAACGTCCTTCACGCTTGGCTGTGGCTATGGCTGTGGCTGTGGCTGTGACTATGGCCACTGATCTGGTCATGAACCGATGGGGTGCGCTCGGCTACATACTGCGAGTTGACGCTGCCAGAACCTGCCTCGAGACAGCTCTCATCTGTGGACTCGCTCGCATTATTGGCGGCCGGGAGGCGATGAAACTCGACAGGTCCGTTCCACATGTTGCTGTAGATCCGCCGAGACCAACAGGCCAAAGAAATAAAGCCCAGCGTGCAAGGCACCAAGTACAAAAGCGCCGGTTGGCCCTGTTTCATGAGAATCACGGCCGTCATGGCTAAAAACAGCCCCAAAGCGTAGCCCAGTACCACAATGGCGCATAGTCCATACCGTGCACGGCAATGGCGCTCATTGTCTGGAGTCATGTTGACTCGTCGCTGTGCCAGGTCACGGTTCTTGTGGACCGCGATGCAACCTCTGGTGGCATAGTCATAACGCGCGCAAAACACCACCAAAAGCCCTGGTAGCACAATGTCCCCCAAACCCAGCATGCACTCAGCACCAAAGCGGTAGTCCAAGACCTTTGGGAGCCTCAACAAGATGGGAATCTGCTCTTTCAGACATTTGTACTCGGTGTTCATGGGGTACCTTGCGCAAAAGTCGTCACCCACCGCTGAACTGGTGCCTCCCTGGTTGCCGCCCTTGGCCGCCTTGATCATGACGCTCTCATGGAAAATGAGCGGCGTAATAAATACCATAAAGATGTCATAAAAGAACACAAGAACCAGCAGAATGGTCGCAATCTTCAGATTGGGAAGCCGAAGAGTCTTGAGAAACACAATGCAAACGCATATTCCAAACACGTCCTGGAGTACCCACGAATACGCCTCGTGACGCTCGATAAACCACAGAATCACCAGCGCCAGCGACACCAGAAAGCCACAAAAGTCGGCCACACTGATGGAGCGATCCTGCCCTTCTTCCACAATGAAACTTGGCAACTGGAAAGGCATGTTGCGCGTGCGTAGACAGCTCACTCGGTTCATCATTCCGGACAAGAGCACTTGGTTCACAGCCGAGACTGAGCCAATCGCGAACAATACAATCACGACCATCACAACGTTGACGTAAAAGATCAGCAGCAACATGCCCGAGCCCACCACTAAAAACCCCAACGCGTGCTGCCACGATAGCTCCAGCACCGGTTCGGCGTCTTCTTCCTGCTCTAGTTGCTGGCGCTCCATGCGTGTGACCCGGGGCTTGTCCTTCATGGCGGCTTTGCGTCGTTCCATGGCCGACCCTTGGTACGCCGCGATGCAAATGGTCAGCACGGCTAGCGCCCAGAGAAGTACCTGGGAGAGATCCATGATAGGCGGATCGCGCACGTAAAACGCCACTTTGATGGCGCTGCTGGGGGTGGAATCCGAAGAATCAGACGAAGACGAAGTGGAAGCTACCAAATGATTCTTGAGGGTCTGACCGTCGGCAATGCCGATGCGCACGACCGGGATGGTGATGTCGTCGACCTGCTGCACCAGGTTCTCATCCGCCGAGGCGCCAAAGCCCATAGGGTCTGGCACATCCCAGACACAGCAGACCTGATTCTCGTGGTCATTCTGATTCTCGGTTGGCACACAAAGACCCGAGTCACATTTCGAGTTTTGTTCACACGCCGATTTGGGGATTTCTGAGCTGTTGGGCTGCAGATACAGCGCTTTGACAGCGTCAGAGACCATCGCGTGGCCGTTGGCGCAGTCGTAGGCCAACATGCGGGTCACTTTGGAGGCGTTTTCGCTGCTGCTTCGGTTGAAGACCTGGTTCAGCGTGTCGGTCACCAGCAGCGCACTGGCGCCGTTCTTTTGCGCGATAAACGCCTTTTCCGCAAACGTGCAGCCGCCTCGATCCACCAGCAGCGCAAATGGTTTGGTCGGTCGAGGGTTACTGCCGTTATTATTGACCAGGGAGCAACCGGACGGGTCGTGATTCAGCCACGAGACGTTGTAGAACAGTTCGTAGTACTCTCGACTGCGGTCCTGTGCCGGCAACTTGGCGCCCCAGCTATTGTCCTGCGCGCTGGAGCCAAACAGCAACATGTCCATGTCTTTGACAGTCACCACGGTGGTCGCGAGCTGGTGAGTCAGCGAGTTGGTGGCTGAAGTCTCCTGGGAAATCAGCGCCAGCCATGCCATCAACACGACAACGCCGCGAAGTGGCGCCACGCGCTGTTGCAAATATGCCATCTCCCTCGCTCGTTTCGCTTTCCTTCCCTTTGACTTGTCCTTGTGGGGGGATCTAGTTTCTCTTGTGGTGCTGAAGCTTAAGTTGACGTGCTGTCCTCCCCCCCTCCGTGAAGTTGCTCTTCTGGCGGGGGCCCAACTCTCTTTTTTGCTGGAGGAACTTTTCGGCTGCTGACGGGAAATGGAACAGAACGGGTTTCTTTTTTGACCGCTTCAGCAACCGTGCCAACCCTATCCGAAAGCGCTTGTTGCTGAACACAGCTGGGGTATTTTTGTCAGAGATGGGAATCAAGTTTGAGAGGACCCAATGGCTCACCAAAGCACTCAGAGGGACACCTTGGTGTTGGGTGCATCAAATTTCAAAGTGTGGGTTGATCTGGGGACAAGCTGCTGTTCCCTCAACGGACAACTGAGACTGACTTTCTTTCGCCCGAGCCGTAAAAACGGGTGGAAACCCGCAAAAACCTGTTCCAAACCCAGAAGCCCAAATGCACAGCACCCCCTCACAGCTCGACCCATGGGTCTTGTGAGAGAAAAAAGGCGACCCGTAAACCTGACCCGCTGAACCCATTCCTGTACCAACACAACTGACACCTGATGACTAGATAGAGCGCACAAAGCTTCCTATCCACCAGCGTGTGACGGCGCAGTTACAATCAGTCCAAGTGAGTCACTGCAGCTGGCGGAGCAGTAAATGTGCGACAAACAATAAGAAAAAGACAAAAAGCTCTATACAGACCTCCTTCCACAAGGTGACAGCTGTCGTGTCTTCGCTGCACCCACAGTCCTCAATGGAAAAATGCACAGTTCACTGTGCCATACTATAGTACAGTATGGGTGGTGCCACGCACTTGACAAGTGGACGAAACCTGGCGATCTTGTGAGGGTACTATCGTAATTTCTTTGGATCCCATCCACCACATCCCACTCACTCTTTCTTGAAGGTGAAGGAGGCTGCATGAGGAAACACGGCGTTCTTGGATGGCCATCTCCCCGACTTGTTGCAAAAGAGCCTCCTGACGAGGCTTGACAGCCACTTTCTTGGTGATGCCATGGGTGGACACATGCGAACGGGCCTGACTGCGGTGATCGCGCCTGACAATGCACTGAAAGGTGCCCGTGTCCAAGGGCATTGTCTTGGTCTGACTTGGGTCCTCTAGATCCAGCAACTTGGTATGAACAAGGCCGACGCGACCGCTGCTTCGTTGAACCACCAGCCAGCCCTCGAAGAGCAATCCGACATACGACCATCCTTTGGTAGTTTGGCCCAACACACCGTACCAATTACGGTCAAAGCCGCCTTTCATTAGCAACTGGCTCAAGCGATCACGTGGCTGGAAATTGGGCTTTTCAAACCGCTTGCTCATGAGGATCATGCTGAAACCCAGCAGCATGGAGACCAGACAGCTCACCACGAGCTTCCAAATGCCCATGTTGAAGTCTCCCTGATGCAACGGCATGGCCAGCCTCACTATAGCTGTGACAATGACTGCCGTGTACCTCACGCGGGTCGACGAAATGTAGAACCACCTATTGAAATGCTTGAGATGCAAGAAATAGCGTCCAACTTCCATGCCCAAACGAACAAACCAAGTCATACCGAGTGCCACAATGATCTCGACGAGCCATGTGGGGTACACCGTAGTAGTGCTGAAGGTGAACTCCTTGTCTGTTGGGAGATGATATGACATGATCATTGGCACGACACTGAAACTCATGATGGCGCATTGACCGAGCCGCAACATTCCTATGCTTTGGATATCCAGGTTGATGGCGGGTTCCATCGAAATATCTTCGTATCCACTGCGCACCCAACAAGTCCACAGCCGTCTGGAGTAATTAATAGCCACGTAGGCACCAATGACGTTCAGGACGACCCCCATGGACCACATACTGAAACTGATCACGCGAAGCCCTTCTGAAGATCGTTTGGTTCGGGTCTCTTCGACACTCAGCAGCTCATTCCAGCAACGAGTCGACACATTGAGATATCGGAGCTCCAAAGTGTTGTAGCAGACTACCGTGTCCTTGAACTTCTCCAGATCCTCAGGCAATGGTGCCTCTTTGGTCGCAAGCCGAACCAATCCAACGGCCAGGGCGCTGTTCTTCCAGAAAACCGGTGAACCTTCGAACTGGAAGATCGGGTGATGTCGGTTCCAGAGAAGGAATTCCTGACGCACCTGCACTGGTGATATCTCTTTCTCCATGGCTACATGCATCTTCGGCATCGCGGCAATCACATCTTTTAGCAGATCGTGAAGGGCAGGAAAAATCTTGTTGTACATGCTGGGCTTGTTGTCGTTCTTGTCCACACCCAGAGCACCAACGCCAATAGGACAGAAGACCACATCACGAAACTGGGTGTTAGCTCCTTCAAGTTCGATCAGATCGTTGTATGTGGTGTTCATCTCGCTCTCCAAAAGGCTCAGGGTCTTGGTCGGTCCGAAAACTTTTGCAAATGCCGTCAAGAGTGGAACCATTGGCCATGCGTTGCCAGTGTTGGGCGAAATGGATGTACGCACGTACGGAATCGATGATCGATAACCATACGGATCTTCAACCACCAACTCGTCGACCAGCATTTGCTTCGCTGTCCACGACGCCGGATCGCCGCCATCGATCATGGCTGTATAGACCAGGTGGTTCAGGGTATTGTGGTTGCGAAGAGCCATCACCCACGCGACTTGGGCGATCTTGCGGATCAGTCCACGAAAGCACTCCACTTCTCTGGTCGTTCCGACGTCCAAATCGCCGAAATGGTGTTGCACCAACGGCACCAAATCGACACTTTCGCGTTCGAAAAACCAATCGGCGTATCTTTGTTCTTGAGCAAACCAGTCAAAGTCGGCGCCAGTGCCCTCGCTTTTGGCACGTTCGCTGAGCTTAACGACAGCCATGACGTTGCGTGTAAAATCAAACTTCATGCCGTTGAATCCGGAGTGCAACGAACCGATCTGCCTGTACTCAAGCACAACACTATCCGACCGTACCTCAGGCGTCATGTAGGAATAGTAGCTGTTGGGGTATCTCATCATGTACCATAAGTGGCGAATGGAGCTACCCATGAGCATCGAGCCCTGCATAGGACGATTGCGCTTGATCAAGGCTGAAGAACTGGCTTTTTGCGTCATGACCACTGTATGCAGCATCCGCTTGTCTGCAGCAAAGTCGTAGTACCCGGCCCCGACGGTCACATTCACGGTGGAATTGAAGACAATGCGCGCACGGTCCAACACACCCGCCGGCGAGTCAACGAGCGATTCGTTGACTTTGTACAATGCTAAAGACTGCAGTTTTTGCTGAATGAGGTCGATGGTGAACCGACGCACGTAGACATACCCCAGCACAATCTCGGATAAGGCACAAGAGACAAAGGTGTTGCGACCATACTGCAGGTACGCACCATCATTGACCCAAAAGGTTGCTTCATCAGGCATCGTCAGCAAATCATTGTCGCCAGTGAAGGTCAAAGGCAGAGGGTACGGATTATAAATGACACTGTAGTCCTGGTAGGGCAACAGTGCGGCTTCCCAGCTTTGCTTGGCAAACAATTGACGCATGATCTGGTGGAAGAACTCAATGAAGCTCATCAGTGCCGCATTATTGTGCCACCCTGCTTTGCTGCCAACAATATCCGAGAGTTGTACCGGTTGGAGTTTGGTGGTGGGCTTTGGTACAAAGTCGTCAAAAGAATTGTCGTCACATGGGAGTCCTGTGACTCCATCGGTGCAAAGCATTCCCTGCAGCTGCGCGTTGGCGGTCGGACACTTGAGCGTGAGTTTGACGTTGGCCTTCGTTGAGGTGTTTTGGATGATGATTTGCTCTTCCCGTGGCGTGAACGAGGCTGCTAATACCTCTGATGACTGCATAACGAGCCCGTAATAGAGTCCAAAGGTCTGGTGCTGCTCTGGAGTCAGCATGGAGACCAAATCATCAATGACAAAGTCACCTCTTTCTTCAAACGTGCGACGAATCGCCGCGTTGGTAATACTCAAATCCAGCACATTTTGCACCAGGGTCAGCACTTGGCTGCCACTGAGTTGATGCTCCACTCCCGTTTGAACACCAGGATACGTCGTGGTGCTCGTCTCTTCCTGGTCGTCGCGCACTTTTGGCGTGGACATGACCAGCACGTTCTTGATAGGGACGACCATGGCCCAGCACATTTGCGAGATCACGAGCAGTGCAATGAGCGTGCGTCGATATTGGGTCTGGGTGCTGGGCAGCGCATCGCGCACTGGTCTGTCCGCTTTCTCGGATGGTTCTGACGGCAGTTGCTCCTCGTCGCTTTTCTGTTGCTGCTGCTGCACTTGCGCTGGTGCTGAAATGGTGTTCTTGTTCATCATTTGCTGTCGGATGATTGTCTATCTCTGCGCTATCTGTCTGTCTGTCTGTCTGTCTATCTATCTCTTCGGGTCGGGCCAAGTGGTGAGTGGCGTGGGGTCTAGTCCAGGACCACCTCGTTTGTGGTCCCTTGCTTGAAACGCCGTGCCAAAAGCGCTGATCTAGGAGCCAAAAATGGTATAGAAGCCAACGCTGGTTGGACAGAATCAGACACGGTTCAACGCTTAATTTAGCACGCGCGTCGCATCCTGAACAAATCGTTGAATCAATGGGGACGGTGATCCTACGACATTCCATTCTTTCCTTTTGCCGGGAGGAGGGAGAAGCCTGTCATGCACCGACAGTCTTCTTCTGGTCAGCTATTTGTCTTCTCCAGTTAAACCACAAAGGATTCCCTAGTGATTCTCTGAGGCTGAGGAATGGCGGCCACCCATCGTCGTTCCATTCAAAAGCATAAAAAGCGAACTCCCCTGACCAATTTGGGTTTCCCATTGCTTTCCTTTGCGCCGCCACTTGTGGTCCTTAAGTACAGTACACTTGCTTGAAGAAGGTGATCACAAAAGTGGGTGTGAAGGACCCAGCCAGTACAGTACAGTACGACTGCACAATCTTAGGGACCAGTCCCTCATATTGAAGTGTCCATTGGCATGGTTGGTTACATTCGCCACGAGTAGCTTGAAGGTTCCTCACCAAAAGGCAACCAGCGCTGCCGTGTATTGACTGGGTTTCTTCGTCATGAAAAGCGTCGTGCCAGACGCGTCGTCGCCGTGTGCCTCAGCTGATGACGACGCATCCGACGGATCGCAATCCAGCAAAAGCCACCAAACAGGAGCCCGCGCGGTGGGTCCCGTCATGTCCCATCCGTCCTTAATAACGTCCAACATGACCCGCACGCTCGCGTGGGTTGTGGTCATCGCGCAAATGCTCTGGGCGTTGGCCATTCCTATCAAGAACGTCGTCGTCATGGAGAATCCGGCCTTTGTCGATGACCGAGAAGAAACTTTCACCAACACGACGTACCCTGGGTACTCCCCAGCAAGTGGCCAACTCACCAAAATGGACGGCACCCAAGTGTTGGCGTTGCTACAACAAGTGCTGGCGCTCAGCATCGGCGACGAGACCATTCGACGTAAATTCGAAGAAGACGGAGACTTTGCTATTGACAACCTCGCATCCATCGTGCACCCGATCCAGCACAATCTCTTTGCGCAGTACTACGGTTTGGTCATCGAGTCGTCGGAAGTGCAGGCCGGACGATTTACGCCACGTCAAGAGACGCTGATTGTTCCCAATGCTGCAACTGGTGCCAACACCACCATCACTATTACATGCGATACCAAGGACGCCATGCTCTCGGGGATGCGATGCTACGACACGGTCATGCAGCTTCCGTGCGATGACAGCTCCTGGGACAACGGCCTTCCCAAGAACACGACCATTGTGACCCCAGTTAATATACCTGTACTGGTTGGGGATAGGTCGGGTTGGTCTAACTCCATCGGACTCATGACGTTGATCAGCTTCTTCCACGAGGTCATGCGCCAGGTGTTTGCCAAACAAGACTGGCAGACCGCTCTGCTCCCCTACCAGACCATCAACATGGTCTACAATCCTTACGAGCTACTGACTCCCTTCACAGCCGACGGAACCTTGGTGATGCCTGACGAGGATACGTTCTGGGCCAATGGCGGACGTTACCTGCAGTATGGCAAGACGCAGTTCTCCTCGTGCTCCATGACTGAAGTCGTCTTTGGGTACATCTACGTGCGTCGTTATGTGATTGGAATGGTCCAGGCAGCGCTGGCGCAGTCGAACTTGTACAACTACCAGCGAGGATGGATCGAGAACCCGTCGTTCATTGCGGAACGCACCAAGGTTCTATTTTCGCAGGACTACACGGTGCAAGTCACAGTAGGTGCTGGAGTGATGAACTTCACGAATGATAGGCGCTCGCTGCTGAAGACGAAAATGACGCAGAAGTCGAGCTCCTCGGTGTTGGTGAAACGCGATCGCGCCATGCAGGGACCCATGCTCGTAGGTAGCTCCATTCGCCACATTTGGCATCTCATCCGCTACCCCAACAGCTTCTACAGCTACATGACTCCAGTGGTTGACAGCTCCCGTGGTGTCGTGAGCCTCGAATATCGTCAAATCGGTGCGTTCCACGCGGGTTTCAACGGCATGAAGTTCGATTTCACTCGCAACACCATGGCAGTGCTCAAGCTCGACGAACAGTCTCGAAGTGAGACATTGGCCAAATCCAGTTCGCTGTTTGACCTCGAGCAGCGCTACGCCGACTGGTATCGCAATTATGAACTCGAGCCTACGAATGGGTTGGTAGCCATGGTCACCAAGTATTTCGGTTCCATGCCGAGTGTAACGTCAGCCAAGCAAACGCAATGCTACCAAGGACTTCTGCGCAAGATCGCACAGGCGGCGTGGGTGATGGCGTTGCGCCACCAGCCTGTGATGAACCATCTCGTGTACACGGCAATGGTGGACGGTGGTGATCCGAGCGCATGGGCGCTCAAGCAAATGCTGGTGAGTGAGGTGGTGGTGGAAGATCCGTACGGCTTTCGTCAATCCATTCCGTACGTGCGCACGTCTATCTCTCCCGATACTGGCAACGCGTGGCCGATGGTGCCGCTACTGGATGCATTCATTCTGGTTCACGGCGAGGACGCCGTGCAGCAGATGCTTCTGACGGAGATGAACACGACGTACAATGCGTTGATTGAGTTGGAGGCAGGCAACACTCAGTTCCGCGACGTGGTGTTCTGTCCGATCGGTCAGTCGAGTATGGGCGTGACCGCGGACGATTCGAAGGACTCGATGTATGCCAAAATCTACCCAGCGTTATTCAAATTGACGAAGGATCTGATTCATCGGGTGTCTGTGATGCATCAGTCGATGGAGCAAGATGTGGCGCCGGTTCAAGTGCGTCGCGAGTTTGTCACGTACAATCGTCACCACTCCATTTTCAACTTCGAGGGTTCTCCAGTGTATTGGGAGAACAGTGCATTGGCGATTGGACTGATTCGGCTCACCACAAAAGAAGCACCGTTTCCGGAGGATCTGGAGAGGTTTTCGAGTACGATGGTGTGTTATAACACGTTGGAGTTGCGGTACCTGAATCGTTCGTCACGGTGTTGGAACGAACTTCATAGCATGTCTGAGATGCGAGTCATGCGTGATAGTGAAGGTCTTCGAGTGATCATTTTCTCTACATGGTCCATGGGAATTGTACTGAATCTGATTGCTGCATATGTTGCGGTTGGCTATGCTTGGAACCTTTGGCGTTGTTGGATTTTGACAGGCAAACAGGCGTTTCCGATGGAACTCGCACTCAATCTCGACATTCAGAGTGTTGGCCTGTTGAACATGAGTCGGTGTGCCATCATGGCTTTCAGTGTGATTCCTCTGATCGTAAGCTTTCATTTACCAGCGGACACAGACTTTACCAAAAACAAGAAGAAATCTCCTTTCTGGTGGAGTGAACTCATTGTGGCGCTCTGTATGACGTGGTTTGTGCGTTTGGGCATGGAGATTGGCCGATACTTCGTGCATTTTAAGTATTTCAATCTCTGGTTTTACATTGTGACCACGCGTGTCCGTAATTTCTGTATTATCATCACGTTCCTGATGCGACTGACGATGCCACAGACAGCAGGCGACTTCAATTGGGGTATGTGGAAGCTAGTGCTCAGCTGTGTCGTGTCTATTATGACGGGCTTCCTTGCCGTGCTGACATCTCGATACGTCGCTACCCACGAACGGTTCTCCAAGGACAAACTCAGCAATTTGCTCGCACGTGGGAATTTCGATCGTGCCTGGCATGGTGTTCTGGGTCAAAGTCCCGTGGGGTGGTCCCATGCCGGGCTGCTCTTTGAAGGGTGGCGCGTTGTCGATTGCAGTGGCGAGTGCATTGGTCTCATCCACGATCGATTTCTCAGTACTGGTTCACCCGAACACACGGCCACGATCGATCTCGACAAGCGCGCGTTTCATGACCTCACGTCAAAACCTCGTAACCTGTCGTCAATTCGTTTGACCACCCCGGGTCCCCCAAAGCCACGAGCAGCTGCCACCAAAGGTACAAAGACCGACGATGACGAAGACTACACTCCCAAAAAGCCCAAGCATACGAGAAAAATCCAGCCACTGGAGCACCATGCGAATGGCCACCACTACCACAAGTGAGGTCTTGAACCAATAGTAGCTTCTATTCTCTCTTGCTTCCTTTGATCCACTACTGCATGGTCTGCTTGATAATGGTCATTGTGCATGTTTTCCACGACCAAGAGTAAAGTTATGCCCATTCAATCCGCCTTCTTCCCTGACTCAAGCCGAGGTCCTCGTCTGTTGTTGGCCCACCTTGCCACACCGGGGAATGAACACCACAGTCGAGACGGCATCTCTTGTTGATCTTCGTCAGTTCGGTTTGATTCTGATGGCCATCCAACCCCCATGTTGGGCTAGGAGGCTACTTGCTCTGCGTCAAATCACGTGGCATTGGTACGAGAGCTCGGAAGGGGGGGGGGGGGGGGGGGCAACCACTTGACGCCACATGCGAATCTTGCATGTACGTAATGAACCAGCATGGAGATGACGTGAATCAATACACCTTCATTGATCATGGAGCTTCGATTGAGAGAAGTTCAAGGCATGGCTGGATGAGTGTACGACCATGACCACTGGCAATGCGGGTTGCTTGAGTGTACTCCGAGAGAGGAGCTCCGGATGTTGTCTGCAATTCAATTGAGAGCTGCCTAAGAAAAGGGGAAAGCCCCACTGCTTGTGGAAGTTCGGATGACGCAGGATGGTCGGTTGTGATAGATGGACGCCCAGCCCATCAACTGCATTCCAGCCTTCACACGCATGCAGACCCACAACGATACTCGTGCGCAGGCAGTGCCCCCCCAAGAGCATGTGTATGAAATTCTAAAGGGCGTCGTGGGCTTGCTGTAACTTATGTTGCCGGTCATTTTTGCAAATATTTACTGAAAGTATTAGCTCTGGCAGGTTGACAGGCCAAAAATGGTTTCCTTTTGTTCGACGGACCTGGGCATAGGAATATTTTCATCTTAAAGGGCGTTGGCTCGGCTAAGAGCGAGAGCGCGCGCGCGCGCGAGAGAGAGCGTGTTCTCCCCTTCCAGTGTGGCCGTTGCTGCATTTGTCAGTCGCAGTTCGTAGTCAAAACAATCGCAGTGCCATGACCAACATCGCGCCTGACCCATTGACCAAGACGCCTACAGCCAGGAAATCGCAGCAACACCGTACCAGCCATCTAACCGTCGCGGGCGTGGACACCAACGTGGATCTCTCCGAGGGCTCCGTGCCATGGTACATGGGTCGCACGCTCGCGTGGGTTGTGGTCATCGCGCAAATGCTCTGGGCGTTGGCCATTCCTATCAAGAACGTCGTCGTCATGGAGAATCCGGCCTTTGTCGATGACCGAGAAGAAACTTTCACCAACACGACGTACCCTGGGTACTCCCCAGCAAGTGGCCAACTCACCAAAATGGACGGCACCCAAGTGTTGGCGTTGCTACAACAAGTGCTGGCGCTCAGCATCGGCGACGAGACCATTCGACGTAAATTCGAAGAAGACGGAGACTTTGCTATTGACAACCTCGCATCCATCGTGCACCCGATCCAGCACAATCTCTTTGCGCAGTACTACGGTTTGGTCATCGAGTCGTCGGAAGTGCAGGCCGGACGATTTACGCCACGTCAAGAGACGCTGATTGTTCCCAATGCTGCAACTGGTGCCAACACCACCATCACTATTACATGCGATACCAAGGACGCCATGCTCTCGGGGATGCGATGCTACGACACGGTCATGCAGCTTCCGTGCGATGACAGCTCCTGGGACAACGGCCTTCCCAAGAACACGACCATTGTGACCCCAGTTAATATACCTGTACTGGTTGGGGATAGGTCGGGTTGGTCTAACTCCATCGGACTCATGACGTTGATCAGCTTCTTCCACGAGGTCATGCGCCAGGTGTTTGCCAAACAAGACTGGCAGACCGCTCTGCTCCCCTACCAGACCATCAACATGGTCTACAATCCTTACGAGCTACTGACTCCCTTCACAGCCGACGGAACCTTGGTGATGCCTGACGAGGATACGTTCTGGGCCAATGGCGGACGTTACCTGCAGTATGGCAAGACGCAGTTCTCCTCGTGCTCCATGACTGAAGTCGTCTTTGGGTACATCTACGTGCGTCGTTATGTGATTGGAATGGTCCAGGCAGCGCTGGCGCAGTCGAACTTGTACAACTACCAGCGAGGATGGATCGAGAACCCGTCGTTCATTGCGGAACGCACCAAGGTTCTATTTTCGCAGGACTACACGGTGCAAGTCACAGTAGGTGCTGGAGTGATGAACTTCACGAATGATAGGCGCTCGCTGCTGAAGACGAAAATGACGCAGAAGTCGAGCTCCTCGGTGTTGGTGAAACGCGATCGCGCCATGCAGGGACCCATGCTCGTAGGTAGCTCCATTCGCCACATTTGGCATCTCATCCGCTACCCCAACAGCTTCTACAGCTACATGACTCCAGTGGTTGACAGCTCCCGTGGTGTCGTGAGCCTCGAATATCGTCAAATCGGTGCGTTCCACGCGGGTTTCAACGGCATGAAGTTCGATTTCACTCGCAACACCATGGCAGTGCTCAAGCTCGACGAACAGTCTCGAAGTGAGACATTGGCCAAATCCAGTTCGCTGTTTGACCTCGAGCAGCGCTACGCCGACTGGTATCGCAATTATGAACTCGAGCCTACGAATGGGTTGGTAGCCATGGTCACCAAGTATTTCGGTTCCATGCCGAGTGTAACGTCAGCCAAGCAAACGCAATGCTACCAAGGACTTCTGCGCAAGATCGCACAGGCGGCGTGGGTGATGGCGTTGCGCCACCAGCCTGTGATGAACCATCTCGTGTACACGGCAATGGTGGACGGTGGTGATCCGAGCGCATGGGCGCTCAAGCAAATGCTGGTGAGTGAGGTGGTGGTGGAAGATCCGTACGGCTTTCGTCAATCCATTCCGTACGTGCGCACGTCTATCTCTCCCGATACTGGCAACGCGTGGCCGATGGTGCCGCTACTGGATGCATTCATTCTGGTTCACGGCGAGGACGCCGTGCAGCAGATGCTTCTGACGGAGATGAACACGACGTACAATGCGTTGATTGAGTTGGAGGCAGGCAACACTCAGTTCCGCGACGTGGTGTTCTGTCCGATCGGTCAGTCGAGTATGGGCGTGACCGCGGACGATTCGAAGGACTCGATGTATGCCAAAATCTACCCAGCGTTATTCAAATTGACGAAGGATCTGATTCATCGGGTGTCTGTGATGCATCAGTCGATGGAGCAAGATGTGGCGCCGGTTCAAGTGCGTCGCGAGTTTGTCACGTACAATCGTCACCACTCCATTTTCAACTTCGAGGGTTCTCCAGTGTATTGGGAGAACAGTGCATTGGCGATTGGACTGATTCGGCTCACCACAAAAGAAGCACCGTTTCCGGAGGATCTGGAGAGGTTTTCGAGTACGATGGTGTGTTATAACACGTTGGAGTTGCGGTACCTGAATCGTTCGTCACGGTGTTGGAACGAACTTCATAGCATGTCTGAGATGCGAGTCATGCGTGATAGTGAAGGTCTTCGAGTGATCATTTTCTCTACATGGTCCATGGGAATTGTACTGAATCTGATTGGAGCATTCGTGGCCATGGAGTACGCGTGGGGCCTTTGGCGCTGTTGGATTTTGACGGGCAAACAGGCGTTTCCGATGGAACTCGCACTCAATCTCGACATTCAGAGTGTTGGCCTGTTGAACATGAGTCGGTGTGCCATCATGGCGTTCAGCGTGATCCCCCTCATCATCACGTTTCATCTGCCACCGGACACGGAATTCACCAAAACCAAAAAGACCTCTTCGTTCTGGTGGAGTGAATTCATTGTAGCACTCTCGATGACGTGGTTTGTGCGTTTGGGCATGGAAATTGGGCGGTACTTTGTGCATTTCAAGCACTTTAGCAAGTGGTTTTACATCATGACCACACGGATGCGCAATTTCTGCATCTTGATCACGTTTCTGATGCGACTGACGATGCCTCAGACGGCTGGCGACTTTGATTGGGGCATGTGCAAGCTCGTGACAAGCTGCATCGTGTCGACGCTGTCGGGTTTCGTCGCTGTGCTCGTCACCCGGTACATGACGACTGACCCTCCGCTATGCAAAGACAAATTGAGTTCGCTACTGGCGCGTGGCAACTTTGATCGTGCCTGGTACGGGGTGTTGGGTCAGACTCCCACGGGTTGGTCCCATGCAGGCCTCCTGTTTGAAGGGTGGCGAATTGTCCAGAGCAACGGCGAACGCCTTGGGTTGACCCACACGCGGTATCTCAGTCTGAGCGGACCCGAAGCCACGATGGCGATTGATCTCGACAAGGCGTCGTTTCTCGAGCTCACCTCAGGCGCAAAAGGCGGCCCAAGTGCCACGCTGGCCAAACAATCCACAGTTAACAAGGCAGGGCCGACCGCATCCATGGCACCAATCGTGCCGAATGGTAACGCACCAGCCACAGACGACGACGGGGATCCTGCCAAGCCGCGCAGACCGTCCAACAAGATCCAGCCTGCTGCATCTTCCGACGGCCAGCAATGAGGCAGGTGACAACGTTGGTTGCATACACTTGTTTTCGTATAAGATGCCTAGAACAACAGGTCTACCAAAATGCCTAATCTTAGACAAACTGGGCGAAAGTCGACGTCGCCTTGCTATACATGCCGAAAAACACAAAGCCGCCGATACTGATCCACATGGTGCGGGGGCCAATGCCTGAAAAAAGCGTTACCAGTCCTTCTTCTCGGTACACCCGGCGCATGGTGTTGAGTGTGCCACGGTACACTTTGCCTTTGGCGTCGGTGCCCAGCATCAACCGTGTCTTGACCACGTCCAAAGGGGTAGTGATGGAGGCGGCGACGCCACCGGCAATGGAACCACAGATGGCTCCCTGGATGGAACTCACGGGGGCGTCTTGGTGTTTGGCCCATTGATGCTAGTATGGCACGAAGTAGTCACGAGTCAGCCACATACCATGGCACCGCCCACAAGTGGATGCAAACTTGACCCACCTGCAATCCTTCCCAAAGCGGGAACTGGATGAAGGAGAACGGGATTTCACGCGAGATCATGCTCCAATAGCCACGATAGAACCCCAAGAGACCGTCCGTGGTGCGGATGGCCGTGATGGCCTGGGTGAACGACTGGTACATGCCAGTCTGCATGCGTTGCTTGACGATCTCGGTGGGGACGCGCACCAGACACGCCGACTGCAGCACTCAACGCATGAGATCCTTTTTCAAAGTCCATACATGAAGCAAGCGACATAGAGGCAAGAAAGATACCATTTCGCCAGTGGCAGCAGCTGCCATGTGGGTGATCGGCGAGTGCTCCAGCTCCGGCGCGTAATAGCGGATTGCTTTCTTGGAGGTCTCGTAGGTGCTAAAGAACAACGCGCCTATCCAGCAGCAACGCATGTCAACTTAGTGTTCAGCATTGGATGAGATCCAACTTGCATGTGCCACATAGCAAACCTCACCACCAGGTGCTGAGCCAGCTGCTGCTGCCGACAAACCGGAATAAATACCACGAAAGCCACCAGCTTTGAAAAATCCATGGGCAGATTGTAGCCGTGTCTTGAGCGTGTCCAAAGGAAACAGTGCCACATCCACGGAAGTGCCGGCCACTGCGCCACCCTAGGTTGACACAAAGAAGCAAGCACCAAAGGATCGACAAGGTTGTCAATGGGGTTGAGTTGCGGAAGACGTCTGTTGTTGGAGTTCACAACTTGTGTGCATTTGTTTTCAATCACTTACCAAAAGCGCTGCAACAAAGCTTTTCTGACCAGTGGCTGAAGAGCTTTCAGCAAACGCCGGGTCCGTGCCAAGTTCAGCCATTTCACAATCCGCCATTTCAGCCATTTGCTTGCTGGCTGTTGATTTGCTGTGTGGCTTTTGTGCTTTTCTCCACACAAACCATATCGGCGGGTAGGGCTAATGGTCGTCAAAGGGATCCTCCTTGGCATTACGAACCTCCGACAGCCATCGCAACTGATAAAGGCAAGGATCCGTATCGTGTTACAGTTAGAAACCAACAACAGCAACAAAACAAGCACTAAATCACTGGAAGCGCCAGCTGCAGGGCGGCGATGCAGCATCGTTCCATTTGCAGACAACGGAGACAGCGCACCAGAATTTGCTGGTGATTTTGACACAAAAGCGCTGTTTGGAGGACATGGTGGGTGTCGGGATGGGTGGCACCAGTGCGGTGGTCGACGCCGGTGTCGCTGGTGGAGTGGTAACTGGTGGTGGTGGCATCGGTGTCACAGGCGTTGGTGTCATCGTCACGGCCGGATTCGGTGAGCTTGGTGCTGGTTGCGGTGTTGGTGTTGGCCCGTAAATCGCCGCAAAAGCGTTGACTCTCCCGTAGCCAAACACGTTGTTGGGGAAGACGGCGTCGCTGATGTTGCCACAATTGCGGTTGTCGCCCTTGAGTGACTTGGTGTCGGTGCTGCTCTGCAGCCACTCCTTGGCTTGGTCAAAGGTGGCATTGGGCCGTGCACTCAGCAACAACGCGATGGAACCGGTCACGTGCGACGCTGCTGTGCTGGTGCCGTATCGTATGGCATATCGCGTGTCATCGCCACTCCATGATGAGTAGATCTTGTCACCGGGTGCCACGAGGTCCGGCTTGATGGTGCCACGAACGTTGGGTCCTTTGATGCTGAGCTTGCTGAGACCGTCGTCCATATTGGTGGCGCCGACACCGATTACGGTCTCAAGATTGCCGGGAGCCCCCACGGAGCCACACTCGGGGCGCTGGTTGCCGGTGGAGAACACGGGGATGATCTTGGCCTTGCGCCACACGTCAATGACGTCCTTGTACACGTTGGAATTCGGGTTGTTGCCTCCCCAGCTGTTGTTGATGACATGGGGCGCCTTGGAGCAGTCTCGGTTGTTGCCGAACGGGTCTGTCGGACACGTCATAAAGTCGAAGCACTTCATCAGGTGCTTCTCGTAGCAGGAACCACCGCCGCGGCATCCCTTGCAAGCCATCCACTTGGCGCCAGGCGCCACACCGATGCCATTCTGACCCACAATGATGCCCAACGTGTGGGTGCCATGGCCGTCATTGTCGTACGGCTCGCTTGTGTTCTTCTCCGGGTCGAACCAGCCGTAGTTGCCGCCGATAAAACTGGGAGCGAGAGCCTCGTGGGTGGCCCTCGCGCCAGAGTCGATGTGGCCGACCAGCACGTTCTGACCGTTGAACCCTGTCTGCCATACCGTCGGTGCGGCCACGCGGTTGACGTTCCATTGAATGGTGGGTAGTGGGCGAAAGTCGTCGAGTTCGGCTTCCTCCATTTGCGGTTGCGAGCCAAACTGCATGACTTCGGGCGCGCGGATCTCTTGAACGTTGGGGAACTGCGCGACGCGTTGAATGAATTCGGCGCTGGCGCCATCCACATACAGATTGGACGTCACGGCAAAGCGATGCACTTGCTGCGCCAGGGGCTGCGCGTCGGCGTCGTTGAGTGTGTCGCCCTTCGCTTCTTGCTCGAGCAAATCCAGCACCTGGCGCTGGATGGCGTCGTTTTGGGTCTGCAAATGGCTCACCATCGCATCGATCATTTGGCTACGCTTGGTCGGGTCATCACTGTCTTCCTCGACGCTTTGCAGCGTGTCGAGCGATTCCGCCGCGCTCTGCTTGAACACGATCACGACATCGGCAGCCGAATGGGACTGCAGTGCACGGTGCACTTCGTGGCGGATCGGCGCTGGGACCGAAGCACTTGAGGCGACGATGGGGGCAGCCGCCAGCGTTGCTGCCAGCAGCGTCAAAAGCGTCGACGACTTCATTTGAACCTGGCACAAAGAGAACTGAACGGGAGCTGGAGCTGAACTGCGCTGACAAACAGGGAGCTGACACTGAGCTGACACTGAGCTGACTGAGCTGACTGAGCTGACTGAGCTGGCATCAACTCAAGTCTACCCCATCACTCACTCTTTGCCGTGTGCACCGCAGCGTAATCAGCTCCGTGCCATCTGATTCCGTGCTACCCCCACCAAAAAGGTACATTAAAGGATGGAATCAGATGCAGATGCTTTGTTTTTGTCTTGGGAGGAGCTTGAAGTGGTTTCACAGAAAGGTGGGTGGCACCTGCCTGTGTGCCACGACGATTGAGATTGGTAGCATGGCTTTGCCATGTCATCGCGCCATGGTGCCATTGTACTTCACAGTCAGTATGCCATCTGGAGGAAGGTGAATGGATGGTCACCTGGTGGAGAGAGTCGTCGGTGGAGGCACTTGTCATCGCTGGGGCATGCATGGAGCTGATTGGATGGACTGGTGCAGCCACTTGACGCGTGACCGCAGGTAAATGCCAAATGGAGAAATCCCCCCCCTGTCAGCACTTTGGCATCTAAGCAGGGTCCACTAGATAGTGCAGACACCAGATGGCATAGTTCGTGGCACTAAGAGCCATCCCACCACATTGCTGAATTCGCATCCACGGGGTTGCTTGTTCCGCTACACTATTGGTGTCAACTCTTGTGGCTCATGGGACGACACAAGGTGTGCCACGACTCTTGACCAAGTTCCTCCAGCACATGGCACATCTGCCATCCCTGTCTTGCATTCTGTCGTTATGCTGCTGTGTCTGTCCTTCATAAATAAAGACTCTACCATCCAAATCTCGTCTTCTACCCCAGTCATAGTCTCTTTCCCAGCGCCATCACTCACTTTCACCAAGACTGCTCCATGGGCGAATCTATGGACCGAAACTCAAGGGCCTCCCAGGACCCACTGGGCTGAAATGACTGTCTCGCGTACAAGGCGCTGTCGGCACTCGATGGGTTGCTTCCACTCGCGTCGAAGATGTCGATGCCAGTCAAGTGGTTGACTTGGTCTTCGTCGTCATGGTCGTCGTCGTCGTCATGGTCGTGGCGTTGGTACAACGAATGGGAGAGCGACGGGGAACGCACCGGGGACTTTGACGACGAACCTCGCGTTGCTTGGGTGGACGGAGACCATTGAACAGACGAAAACGACCGGGTGCGAGCTCGCATGACACTGGACTCGGCATTCTGCAGCGCCGGCGGGCCGCCCAACGACCTTTCGCTGCTCTTTCGGTCGAGGTTCGTGGGGACTCGGCGCTGGAGCACTACCATTAGCACGCCGACCACCAGGATGACGACGCCTCCGCCAACTATTCCACGCAAATAAGTGCTGCGGTCGGACGGTTTGGCCATCGGCTCGGCCTGGGGCATGGGATCCTTGAGGTCGTCTCCTGGGGGTCTCCTGGTAGAGGGGGCAGTCGTGTTGTTGGCTCTGGAAGGATCGCGCACGGGCAGCGTAGCAGGCGGGAAGGTCGTTGGCGTTGGAGCGGGTGCTGTCGGCGGCGGCGGCGGTCGTGTTTGAGTTTCGACTGGACCTGGAGTTGGCGCTTGTGTCGTGATGGCTGGTGCAAGCGTGGTCGGAGGAGACCCTGGTGCGGTCGTGGTTGTTGCTGGCACTGGACTAACAGTGGTGGGCGCGTTGGTCAACTGGTTGAGAATATCCTCAGTGGAGGCGGCGGCCATGCCGGGGGCCGCCCATGTCATCAGCAACAGACTCGCCAGCAAGATCAACGTGCAATCGTTTCGCGGCATTTGGGTCGCGCGGCGGCGTGGAGCGAGTTCTTCGCCAATGCCGCATTCAATTGGACATTGACCCACGCAAACAGGTTGATGTTTCTACAAGCATGCACTCACAAGAGACACTGAAGTCTTATGACCAGCTGGTTTGACCAACGCAACAGTTGCAATCCAATTGACAGTGGGCAACTGGAGAGAGAGGCCCCACCTCTGCCCTTCCACAACAGTTGTGTTTGTTGGGTCCTCTGTGTGCTGGAATTGGTAATCTGGGCGGTACGGGGCTGGTCCAAAAGCCCTCTTAAATGCGCAAGACAAGAGAGTGAGGAAGACATCGGTTTGTCGGCTCTCTGTGAGCTCTGCTCCACCACGAATGGTTGTTTGTTGCTTTGTCGTCGTGCGAGTGCCCATTCAAATGTGCCCAGACTGGCTACAAACTCGACAACTTGGCGGCACGTTGCGTTGCTGTCGCCGATGGTGGCGGTGTTCGGGGTGAAGAGCGTTTCACCCAACACCTGGTTGATGATGGAGTGGCGTGACCAATGCACGAAACGACACCCAAGATCACCCACATCCTCACGCGACGCTGATGCCCAGTGCTGGGGGATTGACACCAGAACTGGGCAAGTGCCAGTGAACTGCTCGGAATTGAAATGGACGCAGACTTGATGGACACATCAAAGCAATGCTACAGACCATTGATTGGTTTACTTCTACGATCACCCACGTCCTGGTGCTACCCCAAAGCACGTCAAGCCTACAACGCGCCGTCATACTGCAGGAACAAGAGCACAGTGCCTATAGTGCCTTCATTGCGCAGCTTTTTGGTTGCAAATGGTGGAGGGGTCTGCTAATGTCAATTGCTCGAGTATAGAGACACATTTTCTTTCCCATGCCACCTGCACTCCCCACTGGTCGGAGCGGACCGAGCACCAACGAAAGCATCAGCCAAACGACATGAACCCAACGAATTGACTCTGGAAACGAACCAACATGGCACCTGGTAGCAGTCACGGCTCCATCGATGATGAAGAATATGGTTGTCTCGGTGTCAGCGTTGCATTCAGAGAACGTGACCGGCATCCAAGAGAACAATCTCAACTCGTCCAGACTCCCGGTCGTCGCTGTCGTGGCCGTCGTGGCCGTGGGGGGGGCATAGGATGCAGTATCACTGAAGGAATCCGTCATGATTGAGCCCTCGGAGAGGGCAAACAACTCACTGCGGGTCTCGCCGTTGTCGTGTTGGCTGTCCTCCACCACAAAAAGATCGGACGAGGACCGCGACGCCACCGAAGACCGGTAGGTCATGTTCCTGGAGATGGTGGACGGAAGTGACCAGTTGCGAAGGAGGAATGCATCTGCGTGGAACGTGGTCGGCATGCCTCTGCTGCAATTCGGATTGCTCTGCTCACCACGTTGGTCGCTACCACGCTGGTGCTTCATCCCCACCAGGATGCCACTGGCGACGGTCATGGCGATGCCAATGAAAGCCACCAGCCACACATAGCCGCTATTGTCGGACGGTTTGGCCTTGACATCATACTTCTGCCTGGATGCATCAGCCATGGGCTCGGCTGGTAGTCTGGACTGTTGTTAGGTTGCAGTCGTTGTCGAGATGGCGGATGGAGTCTATAACAAACTCGTACGTGGGCTTCGAAGAATCCCCACCAGGAGACGCTGTGGCAGGTTCGACGGTTGATGACGCGACGTCAGAGGCGGTCTTGACAGGCGTCGCCAGTGCCTGAGTTGGTGTTGACACGTGTTTGGGGGCTGAACGTTGCGTCGGCGATGCTGCATTTGCTGCGTTAATTGGTTTTGCTGGTACTTGGGTGCCAAACGCACTACTACCCGAACTGACGGTGGTGTTGACCCAAGAAGACTCTGAAGACACACCTGTGGTCATGGCCAGTGCTAGAAGAACCAGACTCCAGATTGCCATCCGCATCCACTGTTCAAATCGCATTCTTGTGAGCGCACCGGTCGGGTGGAAGCCAATTGAGAACTGCCATGAACCGACCACCAAGTGACCACACCTACAGACCAGAAGACCCAAACAGAGTTCGACAGCGCTCAGGCTTCTCGTTGACCCAAAGCCACTGGTTGGTGTTTGCGCGCGGTACTGAAGCTTCCTCCCCCCACACACACACACGACGATTAAAGCAGCATCCAAACGCCAGAGTAGTGCCATGCCGATTCTAGTTGTTTGGTGTTGCACATATGTCACCTTTAGGAGGTGGGTGGCATCACATCGTTTGGTTGCTTTGACGCAATTGCGCAACACATGGGCACAGGGAAACCATCTGACCGTTGCCAAACTTCTCTTTGGAGTGTGAGGGAAGGCGTTTTCTGTGGCACAATGGTTCCCACATGATGTTGTAACTCACAGATCATCTAGGATCAACGGATCAACGAAGCAAACCGATCTGACATTGAATGCGTCGTGCACGTGACTGCTTGCTGGTGGTAAACGAGCCAAAACACGAGGGCAAAAGGGCGTCACATGGCACATGAGGTGTGGTTTGTGTTGTGTTTTACTGTTGAGAAGAGGGTGGTGCTTGAGATGGAACGCTTGATGTTGGCGTCGTTGGAATTGGTTTGGTTGTGGTTGGAAGTGCTGTCTTGTGAGTAGTTGTTGGCACCGGTGTCATACTGCTAACTGGTGTGGTGGTGGTGCTCTCCTCACGTTCAGAGGTGGACACGTTGTTGGTCAACAGGTCGAGAATGTCATCGGTGGAGGCAACATAGCTGCAGATGCAAACCCGCACTTGGTCAGACTACTCCAGAGAAGAACGAGAGCACATGCTCTTCTCAGCATGGTGGGTTGTTTCAACGTGGACGAGCACAAAACCAAAGGAGAAATGGTTAAGAAGACGCCACAGCAGACAATCGATTTGGAAAGCTTGCAACACGCAACGCCACAGCTGGCTGTCCAACATGGTAGACAAGGAGCAACTGCCCACCTGCGTCTGTGTTCTGGTAGCTTGAGCAATGGCACGATGTCCAGCGGTCACGTTGGTCTGTGATCTACACGGTATGCGATGACACACACTCTGGCAGCATAAATGACAAGATGGAGAGAAGCGCCTCAGGTGATGGACCAACGTGCCCAACCGCAGCTTCTGCCCTCCGATCCGATTCATTATCGATGGATTTTGGAATCGATGAGGCTGCATTCCAACATGGCGGGTTCCCTTCACCTCCTTTTCAACTGCACTTCCACTTGACAACTCTGCGTCTTCGTCCTCCATCCCAGTCACAGATGGTGCCACCTGCAAGCATCTTTGTTTGATTTGGTTGCACAAGAGATCCAACGAAAACAAACTCCACGATCAGCTACAACCGTTTGTCGTCAGATGGATGCATCAACTCAATCGACTTCCTTCTCGCTCAATAACCAACTGTGGTTGTCCTCGTCAACAAAACGTCCCACCGCCAGAGCCTTCGTCCATTTCACATCCAAGGTCGTCGTCGTCGTCGTCGTCGTTGTCGTCGCGGACCTCTTCTTTCTGTAAGTGCTTTCGCCAGCAAACGACCAACGCGGCAACTGCAAAACCCACCAGCAGCGCGCTCACAAATGCCCCAAACAACCACTTGAACAGACACACGGCGCATTTGTCCATGGTGCCAAACGTTGCTTGCTCTGGTGGTAGCACAAGTTGCTCGCAACCACCGCTTTTGCCTCCACCACTGGCAGGGAACTGAACGCGCCACTGCATTGACCCGGACTCGGACGATTTCATGGTGAACACTCGACTGGGAGCAAGAGCTGTCGCAGAGACGCAGAGGCTGCCCGACGAGAGTACTACGTTCTCAATGAGGCTCGAGACGTTCAGGGTCGACCTGGAGATCAGACGGAGGTCCCCTCGACCGCTGTTGTTGAGCCACAGCGAAGATGCACTGATGCCACGCCGCGCCCACAACTGCAGATTGCCGCGTCCTGTCAGCATCAGTGATATGTCTTGAACGTGCAGTCGGTCGCGTGGACAGTCCACCAACAGATCCCCGCGGCCGCGATTCACCAGCTCCAGTTGACTCTGGCGATTGTAGTTGGCTAGCACGCGATCCTTGACAACCACTTGACCGCTGCCGAGTGAAGTCACGCTGTGAACGGACAAAGCTCTTGCCAGCCACAGCTGCGTGCGCAAGAAACCTTTTCGCGATAGCAAAAGCGTGGGATCGTACTGCAGTCGAAGCTGCATGGTATTGGTTCTCTGCTGGCCGTCGCTGAGTACTTGTACGGCCGCCAAGAGAGCTGATGAATCACCTGTCAACTCGATCATTGCGAGTGAATTCGTCCGTGGTGGTTCACGTTCTTCTTGCTGTTGCGGCTCGACAAGGTGGTGGTCGTGAACCTTGAGAATGGTGAGTCCTGGGAGATCAATGCTGATGTTGGCCAGTGCGCCCACTGGAAAAGGATGGCTGCTCGAGCGCACGACGCAGTGTCTGGAGTTGGTCACGTGTGGATCGACCGAAGAAGGCGTCTGCGGGATGACTCGCGAACACTGGATCTCCATCGTGAGCCGATCAAAAGAAGAGCAAAATGCCAGCCACAAGCGGGGTCTCCTCACTTGATCCAACCAACCTGATGATGCCATCGACTACCACCTTCTTCTAAGTGCCCCAACGGTTCATTGGTTGGTGCAGTGCTGGCCGCCCGTTAGCGTCTGGCGTCATGCATTGCGCCACACATCACGTGACAGCCGCCGCGTCCCATTCCCACAGCTCTCGTCGCAAGTAGGCCGTCAGATGAGAGCTGGTGAGCGCGTTGGTGACGCTCTTAGGCGAGGAACAAAGGTTGACTCTGTGTCGCTTGATGACATCGCTAAGAGTGTGGCAACTGCTTCAGGTGTCGCGAGAGAGCGCGATGATGATGATGATGAACCTGGCGTTTCAGTCCGCAACAAAGTGATACTGTCGTATCCAATTGGTGTCTCCAAGCAGTGCAGCCATCCTTTCCACCTCCTCGCATGCTTATGCTTACTGGCAGCGAAGACGTTCATGTACCTGGGATATCAAATCATGATAGTTTCTCGCAACAGGTTCCAAAAAGGTTTTGATGCCAACGGAAGACAACTGCAAACACAACGCACGAAGAGTTTGTTCGACACGGTCTTTGAACCCACCGAAAGGATTTTACCATCAGCAAAGCCACGAGAGCAACCTCCCCGTGGCATTCATTACGTTCATCAATCAACGGCTTTGGAGAAGCACACTATGAGCACGGGACCACACAAATGAACAAACCCTGTTCAGAGAGCTTCCGATGGTTCGTCAACCGACGACATGGACGCGATGGATGAGATGGGCGACATGCTGCTCGCGATGCTCGCTGGAGATAATGGAGGTTGCTGGGTTGTGGTCTCGTTTGCGCTTTGGATGGGGTCCGTTGCTTCACAAGCTCTAGTGGGGTTGGCATTTGACATGGTCAATGACGAAGGCTTTGGAGACACTGGCGCCGCTCTGGCTGACGACGAGCCGTGAAGAAAACGTCGAAGAAACTTGTAGATGAAAGGCGACAGCGAGTCTTTTTCATGCTGCCAGGTACAACCAAGACAGGGTGGTTAACATCTTGTGGAGACCCATGCACTCGTATATATACATGACGGTACCTCGTAGCAAAACATGATGGCCGCCATGGAGAACGCAAAGAGGAGAGTCTCTCCATAGCGGATGCTCGTCAAGAAGCGTCGCTCACGAAGAATCAGATACAAGCTGTCGGCCGCACGAGGAAATGTGTACAATGCGAGTTCTACCAGTCGTTGATCATGATTGCATGAGCATCTTTGGTGAGAGGCCAAAGCCGCCAAGTAACCAATGACGTACCAGATCGTCGACTCTTTTCTTCCAGGAAAATGGAACTGGACGCCACCAGACCCGCGACATAGTACAGAAAGCGATGATCTTTGTTGAACAATCGATGATGAGTGCAACACGACGCTTGATACAACGACACAAACAACGCTGTGAACGAGTTGGATCGACACGCGCCAAGAAACGCTCGACCCAATGTCGAAAATGGCCTGCAACAACACTCAACCGACCAGGTGAGTCGACCCCATTCTTCTTCCCATTCTGCAGCTGGTCATGATGCTAGTTTGGGTCGTACCGGTTGAGAAACGCTTTGAGACGAAGCACAATGCGCGGCACCAAGAACAGCGAAAGATAGAGCGGAAATGTGCGGACAAACGCCTTGCGGAACGTCTGGACAAAGCCGACGGCGCAACTGGTGCTGTGCAAGTGAATGAGATTGCACTGGACCATCTATTGAGTGAGTATCCACCAAGTGAGTACGGGTGTGAGACCTGCCTGCTCCACCCATCACATTGTCTCCGTCAGCAAACCTTGGGGAATCTGTCATTGGACGGGAACTGCACAACCGCTTTCTTCCGCGCCAGGTGCTGACGAATTCGGGCTGGGTCAATGGCCAATCCACGGTTGTTGGCGCGATAAAAGCTGAGTACATGCTTGTCCACTGGCCCCGTCTTCTCAATGAAGCGAAAATACTCGGGTGGAAGCGTGTTGGGCCGCATCACAAACGCATACATGATCTGATATGGGACCACGCGCGCGGAGCAATCAGATGCAGGCCACCTACAGTCCCGATCCCAGATCGCTTTGCTTCGTACCTGGGCGCTTGCCAACGCAAACAGCAAGGAGTCGCCATGGCGCCAATGGCTTCCCCAAAAATGCCAGTAGTTGCGGCGTTTGGCACTATTGTACATGCACTCCAGCGCTCTGGTAAACGCATACAACGCAATGGAACGGCGGCTGGCTCGGATGTCCACACAGAGACATGGTCACGACGTTCTGTCAACTCTGGATGGTCCTCCCCAAAGAACAACAACAAAAAGAGTGCGTGCCACCCACCGCTTGCCATTCAGAAACACGAGTGACGCCGACGCGATGGATCCGGACACGAGGGTAGCGATTTTGGCCGCGTCTTCAGGCGCTTTGAGGCGTTGGTTGGCGTATTTGCGCACGACGAGTTCCACCAGAATGCGCAGACACTTGTATCCTCCCGAGAACCAGCCGACAAACAGCCCCAGTGACACGGCGTCCACGCGAAAAGACAAGTGTTTCTCGCCGATGAGCTCTCTGAGGTCGAGCAGCGCCTTGAAGTTTCTAATGCAGTGTCGGTTCAGCACACATCGTCATGAGCTGGTTGAAGCCGCATGCAAGAAACTTACCGCTTTTGCACCAGCTTGAGGATGCGGATGAGCGTGGCGATGCCTGCACGCGTGTTGTACGCCAGCACAAAGTTGAAAGTGCCCAGTTGTAGCGCATCCAGCAGTTGCTTGACGATCTCTTTGGTCAACTCCGGGGACTCGGCATCGAAACGTTGCTTTGGCGCAAGCGTCGCATTGGCGGTTGCCGCTGCTTGTGGTCTTGCGTTCTCGTCATCGGGAGCAGCAGTGAAAGGCGCCGACGCACCAAACGATGCAGCAGAAGCCGCTGGTTCTCGCCAAGTGAACGACGTCATCGCGTTTGCGCTCTCAAAGCGCCGCCAAGAGCGCGAATCCGCAAGTTGGCGACGACCAACTGCGACGCTGGGTGATGTCGTCATGATACCCTGGGGTTTGACTCGCCCGAAGGTGATTGGCTCAAATTATGGAACCTTTCGACTGCAATTCATTGAATTGCAGAGAGAGAGAGAGGTGAACCAGCGTCTCGTCCCAGACGCCTGATTGAAGTCAGCGGCATATTCACCACTGCCGAGCACCCCGGCCAACGCGTCTTCGCCACCATCGCCACCATCGCCACCGGCCTCGACCACTGGCGGTCACCATCATCAGTAAAACACCGTGACATCCACAAGCCACCGCTGCGCCACTCACTTGCCATGCTTCACCGTGGTCTCCCCACTCGCTGGGTTTGGTGTCATGGTGCTTCATGCAGCAGGTGGAGACCGATAAAGGAACCCGCGAGGATTCAGTTGACACCAGGATGCTCAAGGAGCGTGGTAACCATGACCTGTTTGGCCCACTCTCCATGATCCATCTGGAGGCATCTTCAAACCAACCGCTTCAACATGCCAATCCATCGTCAACACAAATGTACCAGATGGTAGGGTCAAACCAATCTATCGCTCCTTCGCTACCCCCACCTCCGATTCTCTCAGTGGTAGTAGTAGTACTCTCAGCCACCGGATGGTTCACTAATGGCTCGCTCCATAGCACCCAATCGATCAGCTTGCAGTTCGCAGGAACCAGATGGCGCGGTGGTTTGGCGTCATTTCGCCACATGCTCTGTGCCACCACCAGTCCAACCAAGCCACAGAGTTGTTATGGAGACGATCACGCCTTACTCTCCCAAATGTCAATTCCTCACCAGAAGGAGCACGCGATGGAGTGCGTGAACTACGTTCTCCACGTCAAACAGCTGCAAATCACGAATTTGCTTTTTCGACTGGTTGCCACGCTTCAGGATCAGACAAAATCGCACCTGCGCATGTTGGTGATTTGGCCATTCTCCACTGTAGAAAGCAGTCATTTTGAAAAAAGGAACCAACCACATCCTATGGCTCATTTCAACTGCCAGTGCTCGCCCCTCCGGTTGCTGCTGGTGTTTCTCTCCACGGGAATAATGATGGTCTCGGCCCACGCCATCACGAGTGTCAGCGTGGCCAATTCCGTTGTAGACACCGCCACCACTCCAGTCGTCGTCCCTCCGACACCAACGAATCCTGTGACTTCGTCGCCTCCGGCTCCTTCCGTCACAACAGCGAACCCACCGGTGACCACCGCTCCAGCAGACACAACGGCACCAGCCACAGGGATGCCAACACCACCAACCACAGCATCTCCACCACCAAATCCAACGAGTCCTCCATCGACTGCGGCATCGTTGACACCAACACTAGATGCAACACCCCCAAGCGCTGCAACTGAAGCTCCTCCAATGGATCTTTTGGCGACGACGGCCATTCCTGAAGCGATGAATGCACAGACGGCCAAGCAAATCATCAATTCATCAGGCGAACCAACCTTAACGACGAGCCCCTCCGAGTCTCATGATGCTGCTCATTCTCCAGTGGCTTCGGGTGGGCCATCAAGTGAATCTCCGTCGTCTTCCACAACGAGAACGTCCAATTCCGCATCCTCCCGGTCCTCTGTGTGGCTTTGGATGTTTGGTGCTGCTGGTGCGGCGGTGGGCATCGCTGCGATTGTCGCCTTGGTCGTGTCGCGTTCGTCCAGCGAACCAGACGACGACCAAGAGAACGCTTTTGCGTTTAGTGTGGCGACAGAGTCAGCGTCCGTGCCAAAGCGTTCGCGTTTGGTTGCATCGTTTGTGAACCGCTTCCATGGGGACTCCATTCTGAGCCACTCAACGTCCTTTTCCCCCAAAGAACGTGACAGTGACGACACTCTGAGCATGTTTGCACTGCCAGAAAACGCGCAGGAAGTCGTCGTGCAAGTGGTCGAGTAAGAAACAAGGATCGTCAACACTCGACAGATCCGTGACCAAAGGGTTATTTAAGCGAAACTCTGTCTTCTTTCCATGGAACAACAGTAGCCAGGTATATCTATCATGCAGAACAATCTACCTCTTTGCCTTCAACGTTTTTGGTGTCGTGCTCTAGCATGTAGTCGGTGCTCGCTCCTGCAAGAAACTAGAACAAGAGAACAGGAAGAAGCTCGACAACGGACAGCCTCGTAGATCGGCCAGATTGATGCGCACTTTGGATCCACTGGCACAGCTGGTAGTAAAGCCCCTCGGCATTGGATTGCTTGCTCGTTGCTACCCAGGAAATAAAGAGTCACCAACAAGGCCATGCACTAATGCTTGGTTCGGTGCATCAATGGTTGCGACTGCACCATTCAGCCATGCACTCAAACCATCTGGCATTCTTCCATCCACAGCAAACGTGTCACCGACCATAGAACTAATGTGCTCGAGAGTGGATCACCATGATTGATGGCTCGTTACTGCACAAACCAACTGCACAATGGCTCACACCAACGCTTGAGATCAAGTTGGGGTCTCTTTGAAATGCTCTTGTTCTTTCAGGTCAAGTGGATTCTTATATCAGACACATTACACAGCCATGCGCATGTCCAGGCAAGAGATGACTCGAACGCGAGGTCACACCCATGCTCATTTCACATTTTTGAATAACCAGAGTGATCGGGGCAAAGCAACGGATGCTGCAGAGCGAAGCCATGACAACGTGGCATAAGAACTCCCTGGTGATGACGATGGTGCTGACGATGGTGATCGCGACAACTACTGCACAGCCGGCACAAGTTGTCCACCTGACGACGCCAGTTACTACGCCGACCATTGCTGTCATCATCACCACCCCTCCCACTCCTGTGTCTACAGCTTTCCCCACTCCTTCCACCAACCCACGAGGGCCACCAGGATCTACGGCTCCAATTGAGTCAACTGCTCAAGAGAGAACCCCGCCACCCCCCACAGGTCCACCAAAGCCGCCCGCTGCAACTCCACACCCCACGACACCCCCGTTGAGACAACCACAAACCATTCAGCCCAACAATACGAAAGCCATCCCTGCAGGGACATCGGCTGCTACTCCAGTCCTTACCACAGTTCAAGCTCCGTCTCCACCATCCACTCAAGGCAATCTGCCGTTGTCCAACGTCCCACGTTCTTCCCTATATGATTCTTCGTCTTCGATGCCCACAGCAAACTCGAATTCCACCTCGTCGTCCCACACTCCCTTATGGCTCTGTGTCTTCGGTGGCACCGGCATTGTGGTGAGCGTCGTCGTGGTTTTCTTCGTGGTATCCCATTCGTCTTCCAACAAGAGAGACACCGAAGCCAGCAACGGTGTCGGCTTTGCTCTGGAGTCGCAGCCTCCGCCATTGCGCAAGGGGTCATTTCTGGATCTCGTTCTGCCCAGTAACTCCATTCTAATGCGATCGTTGTCTCTTACCCAATTCGAACGCGGGAGCGAGGAAGAGTTGGAAGCCAACAGCATGTTTGCGCTGCCATCCAACGTCTAATTGGAGGCGACAGACCTGGCGGGTACTTCCACACATCCTTATCGTCGCTCAAGACAAGTGATTTCTCGAATACCGACGTGGGCAATACAGTCACTGAAGCCTCCGCAATCGTCCTTGCTGCATTGCCGACGATGCTGATGACCTCGAACATCCCCTGCGGCCGTGCGCCACAGAGGCGGTTCTGCCATTAATGACCTGCCCGACACCAGTCATGCCATTGGCAGCCACAGTACGACGACCACCACACGAATATAACGAGTGTAGTGCCGACTTCAACACCACCTGTGGCAAACGTCATGCATCAACAGCGATCCGCCTCAGTGGGTCTGCTTGTTGAAAAGAAGGTCTGGGTCTGGATCGACACTTTAGAAAAGCCAGTGGCAGATGCAGGATCCCAGTCAAAAGTCCTCCCATCTTTTTGGTGAGTCGCCGTCTTCTTCCACAACAAACACACCAAATGTCTTGCCGATCAGCTTCTGGTGGTGACTCTGATGGGCATCGTCACTGTCATTGTGGTTTTCGTGTCCAAAGTGTCATTGGAGACGCGAGCGAGTGTGCAGTCAACGAATTCGTCTTTGATGCAGCGCCATCGCCCAAGCTCGCATTTGGTCGCCTCATGAGTGAATCGCTTTTGGTGGCGACTTCATTGCAAGTCAGTTCGAGTATCTAACTGATCGTCAATGAACGAACGTGAAAGGGAGGAAAACTCGAGTAAAGTTTGCGCTGGGCCATTGAACGCTTATGAAAGACCAAGGAGGTAGGAGGCACCAACAACTTTCCATGAGGCCGCCATGCGAGCAAAAACACGGTTCAGGATGAACACAATCTCATAGAATTGATTATTCGCTGGAGTGTCAACCAGGTTGGCGTCGGATGACAAGCCATGTGAAGAACCGTACGGAGACGCGACGCGAACCTCAGTTGTGGTGGCATCATCAGCGTTGTGGAAGCATTTGGGTTGGAATAGATGCAGTTTCGAAGACGTGACTCCTGCCCCGGTTTCTGCACCTGCTTGGATATATGAAGCAGTAGGTCCACCTCAAAGGATCAAGTGACAATCAAGCACCTGAGTAAAAGCGCTTGGAGAGCTTTGGGTTGTGGTGTTGATGTTGATAGACACCACGTAGACACACCCATAATGCTTCCACAAAACGGTCTGCTGCAGACGGTAGAGCCTGCACGATGATTGTATCAGTTGCGATAGAGTCTACGCTCTCCCACCACCAAGAGATTGATACACTCTCAATGCCATACCACTCATCTTGTGCACTCAACTCTGCACCTGTTCAACAGACGGTGCTGCAGCCATCTGCAACTGTGGAACTGCCGATCTATCCCAATGCTGTTCTGACCCAACCAGTCGGATTCTTGGAGATGCCTGGATCAGACCTAGGACGCAACTGCTTCTAGGTGTTCACCATACACTCAATCATTGCAACTCAACGTCACACGCCGCGAAATACCCGTCTTTGCCTGAGAGCTGAGTGCCATTGGAGTTTTTTTGCTTTGATTTACACACGGCAACATGTCGTCAGACGCCAAGAGCACTTTTGTCTTGTTTTGTGTGATGGCGACGACCGTTCTGTTGACACATGGAGTGACTGCCACCCCGACTCATGCAGCAACAGTGGATGAACTGATGGCATCGCTTACAGGCTCCACTGCAACCATCACCATCGCGCCAACTCTGCCTGTCACACCATCCTCCTCCGTTCCTTCCACCTCCGTGGTTGTTCAGCCAGCAACCACACCTCCACCTGAAACACCAATTCCAGTGACAACTCCAGCGCCGATCACACCTCCACCTCCTCCGCCATTTACCACCAATCCTCCGACCACAATCATCTCTTCGACTCCGTGGACCCCTTCATCGAGTACACTCTCCACCAACCAAGCAACTCCTCAAGGCACTCCTACTTCTGCGCCCGTGGCTCATACCTCAGCCAAGTCAACCACTTCTTCACAACACAAGACGTCGTCAAACAGGAAACCACCCAGCACAAAGGAATCGGCAGGTGATGGAGCTTCTTCCAAGAACCCCAGTGACCCAGAACCGCCGTCTACGTCGGCTATCAGCAAGGCTAACTCGAAATCCTCCAATACGTCGATGTGGCTCTGGCTGCTTGGCGGGTTCAGCACCGTTGTGGGTGTGGCTGCCATGCTCATCTTTGCCTCACGAAAAGTCTACGAGACCCGCGAGATTGACGACAGCGACATGATGTTTGGAGTGGAACCACTGGAAGGCAAGCGGTCGCCTATAGACTCGTCCTATGTGACTCGCTTTCAGGGCAACTCGATTCTGCTGCGATCGGTGCCATTGACTTGGAGCGAAAGCGAAGACGACTCTGCTGCCCACAGCATGTTTGCGCTGCCTGAAACCGACGAGACAGAGGTCATGGTGTGAGAACCCAGTCTGAAAGAGCACGCCAAGAGCAAGCGAGCGAGCGAGAGAGAGAGACTGCAGCAGTGATATGAGCTATTTATCTATTTACTTGAAAGCCGTTTTAGTGGTCGCTTGAGCCGTAAGGAGGAATATGCACGTGCTGACGAATGCGAATGCGGTCCCAATCGTGGAAGACTAAACACGTTTGTCGTCACATCCTCGAACTGTGACGACTGGTATGAGCATGAGATGGGGACAGATCTCGGGACCGAGGTCAATGTGGACTCAGTTGTGTCGTGAGCCTTCTGAAGGTTGAGGCGATGTCTTGAACCAGTTCTGCACTTTTGCAAGAGAGATGGAGAGAGAATTTGAGCCAGAGCCGTTACAAGGAAGAAGATGAGGACTCATTGGCTAGCTGGCTACTCATGGCTTGAGATGCGCGAAGCGAATTGTGAGCACAATCGTCTGTTATCTCTGAAGCCCGCAACCAGTCGATCTAATCGTTGGCTGCATCAAGAACTATAGTGCCATAGCGATCGCCCAGCCATTCTCAACGATGCTTCAGAAGATGCAAAGTCGAAAGACCTTGTAGTATCCAGGTGGTGTCACGTCAAACGGGGAGAGTTGTTGATCACTTTGATGGGCATGTGATTGGGAGTGATGATGAGGGGATGCGCGTCAGTCAACGCATCAACTGAATTACACCACATCCAAGCAATCTGTTGAGATACAACCAACCAGTGTAAAAGCGCTGTGGGCACCTGGTTGTGGGGTTCGCTGGCCACTTGGCACAAGTGGCACAAGACCCTCGGGTGGAGACCACAAACCCAACTCAATGACACCACTTCATTTTGCTATAGAGACTAGAGTCTCCCAGGATTCCTTGTTACTGCTCCCCTTGTCTTGGGAGTTGTCTGGCAAAGCGTCATCTGTCAGAGCTGAAATGTTGGACTCTCCCAACTCTTCTGAACACACCGAGTCAGATCTTTTGGATGCGTCCGATCCGATCAGCCACGAAAGGGCGCCAGTTGTGCCCTTTAGCAGTGCAACTCCACATCAGCTACAACACGAAATTCAATCCACGTCACTTTTGCATTTGACCTGCTACTGGTAAACCACCAATGCCTCTTCAGGGTTCAACAAATGGCTCAGGCACACACCCAAAATGCCAATGTGTCAATCGAGGACTGTTGGCCATGATCCCATGCCCGCGATACCCATTCCATCGCAACGTTAAAGTCTACGTTGAATAGAGGATTGATATCCACTCTCTTCACACTAATCTAACACAATGCATGTTTGCCCTTTGTCGCTTGAATGCGGCGGTGACACATTTTGCTGTCAAGTGTTTCTTTTGCACGCCCTCATCGGTTGTGTGGGGGCTGTCAATGGCCTCTGTCGCGGTGCCAACGATGCAGCTGATGGCCGAAGTGGAGATGGGGAATCCCCATTCCACAATGGCGTGCTGTTGGATGCTCTTGTGGGCTTGATTGTGTTCCAGGATCTCCTTCTTTTGAGCCAAAAATGGTGCTCTGACGCGCTTCGCATTGGGCGAGTGGAGCGGCGTCCCATTGTTTCACGTCTGAATACAACTGGTGGATTGATGGCGTGGTCAGATGCAATTCCCAGGTTTAAAAGTTTATAGGTGTCCTCTATCGGGATGGAATTCTGTATCTATGGACTTTGACGTCGTGATGGGCCTGCTGATGGCCACGGTCACGACAGCCACAACAGACGAGTTGCCGATACCATCTTCCACATCCTCACCAGTCATCACCTCCATCCCGACGACTCCAGTGTCTCCAGCATCTCCAGCTCCATCGACGACACCAGGAGTTCACCCATCGACCACAGCGCCAGTCAAACAATAACTCCAGCCACGACACCAACGACAACTCCTCCAAAGCCAACAAGCGCAACTCCACCGGCCAAACTACTTTAGCGCCACCAACACAACCTGCCACCACCCCACCTAACAGCAAACCGCCTTCTAAACTAATTCCTTCATCGGCAGCACTAGTTCCTGCACCATCAACCACTCCAGCCACCACCCAACCCATCCCTTCAACAAACAGCACGTCATCAAACCAGATACCAGCCAGCACAACGGAGACGGATGTTGATGCGTCTGCAAACGTTTCCGGTGACTCACCAAGCGAGTCACCAACTTCTTCAGGGACACAAAAGTCCAACTCCACGTCATCGAGTTCCGCGTTCTGGTTCTGGATTCTCGGTGGCGCTGGTACGGTGGTAGCTGTCGCTGTCGTGCTCTTTGTCGCTTCACGAACCTCCTCCCTGCCTCAAGATAGTGCCGACAGCGTCTTGCGCAAGAGATCGGTTTTGGGCTCTTTCGGGATCACTCGCTTCCAGGGCGGCTCCATTTTGCTCAAACCGGTGACGCTTTTCTTTAGCGAAAGCGAAAGTGAAGACGATCTTGCTTCTCACAGCATGTTTGCGCTGTCTGAAAACGCCGAAGTGGCGACCAACGTGTGAATTTGGCGAAGAGCTCAATTGTTGAAAGACGACCGAAGCCTGCCGAAGGGAGGAGGAGCGTTTTGTCATGACCCAGCAGACAAGACCATCAAGCACGGTTGCAGTGGTTTATTCATTCTTCTTTCCTGACACAAAAGACTTCAACTTTGTGACCAAGAGAAGGCCTAGCTTGTGAACACTTGCACTCCATGTGGGTCGTGTAAGTTAGTAATGCAGCAATCCAAAGAGTTTGTGGCGTTGGTTTGCAGCAGATGCTGGTTGTGGTGATGGTGCTGGAGAAGTGGAAGTGGTAGACGTGGAGTGCTGTGACCCAACGTGAGCTGTAACTTGACTGCAACGCGACGTAAAGGACTCGACCTCAAGGCTTCCTTTACATGGGTTGACACTCGCCTCTTCCTGGGGTGGAGCGACAGAAAAGGTCCCCACCTTTGCGACCCAATAGCCAATCACATCGCAGTAAACGCAATCTAGTCAGCTGAGTGCACTGCGATTGGTTGAAATTATCCGACCGTTGAGAAAACGGACCAATCACATGGCGCGTCGATCTCAGACCCCTTTACACAGCCTACCTTAACCTGTTTTGAGGGGGGGGTCTATTGACAGGCGGCTTTTGCACAAGCATGGCAGCCAAGCACAAACAACGGACAAAAGCGATGCCACACTGTCTCTTCCTGGCGGGAAAGAGACCGAACAGATGCTTCATGTCAACCAGCCCATTACCACACCATTTCTCCTCCACTTGCAGGCAGCTGCCTTCAAGAGTGACAAAGAACGAGGTGGTGTTGCGGCTGCACTTCTCAATTTGCTTCGCTGTTCGGGCCAAATTATTGAATTGGGCGTTTCTCCCAGGTCCGTTCAAAGGGAGCCACAGACGCGAGAGCTCAATGAAAATGCCGCGTAGAGAATGGACTCTGGCCGCGCTCTGGAGTCTTATTCTGCTGGCACTTGCGGCCACAGCCACAAATGCCGCTTCCACCGAGGACATCCTCAATATGTTGAATACCGATGTGTCTTCCTCCGATAGTTATGATAGCACCACCACCACCACTCCCACCAGAAGTGTGACGACTTCCCCACCAACAACAACCAGAGCACCAGCGCCACCCGTGACAACAGCAGCTCCGGTGCTCACGACCCAAGCACCAGCTCCAACGCAAGTACCTGCACCGCTCGTTGAGACCAATCCCGTTGAAACTGCGCCAGCGACCGAAGAGCCAGTCATGGAGGTCCCCGCTGTGACATCCATGCACCCCACTTACGATGTGGTCAAGGCCCCTGTCAAGTCCAGCAATACCACCGCCAAGGCTTCCAAAAAAGAAGAACCGGCAGAGGAATCTCCCATGCCCAAGGCCGTCGCAAGGGCCAAACCATCCGACAACAACACCTACGTGTGGATTGTCGCTGGTGGAGGAATAGCCATGACTGTGGCCAGCATGATGGTGGTGTCCCTGAAGCGTAAGATTGGTACGGGTCTCGACGAGCGGGATAGCGAAAAGTACGCCCGCGGCATGCAGGCCATGCACAACGCGGATGACGCCGTGGTGACAGGCTCCATGATCCAGCGCCTTCGTAATTGGTCGCTTCCGTCCATTCCGGTGACCATGTCGGTGCACTCGTCACATATGTCGTCGGCTGCATCCCATTTATCTTCGGCCCAATCGAGACTGTCTTCGGAGCTTTTCGTCGTGGACGAAAGCGAAGACGGTGATGATGACACCCGCAGTGGCATGTTTGCAATCCGCGAGCTCACGGTGGTCACCGACCTCTCGAACGAAACCCCATGGAACGGACGAAGTCCAACCTTTGCCACACGAACCACGCGCAGTGCTTCGTGTTCGACCGTCCAGTCGACGGCCACGACGGCCACCAGTGTGCACGAATTTACTTCGTTCTATTCGCCACAGGCCAAATTCCGTGAAACCACGGATCCCGTTACCAACACCAAGTTCAGTGTGTGGATGTAGAGTTAGTTGTAGGAACTAAGCGTAGAATGGTGCTATTTATCATATAAAGTAAATCGTCCTCTCAAGCGTTGCATTCTGTGGGCTCAGTACACGTCCTGTCTTGCGCTGATCTGCTTCTACGGATTGTGATCTTGCGCAAGGGTCACGGTCGCGGTCAGCCAAGACTATTGAAACCAGCATTCCCCAAGCGAACGAATCTAATTGGAAGGCAACAGGCATTCGATCACAACGCCGCCGTTCTCCCTGCCAAAGTCTTGGCAGACGTTCCGTCACCATCGTCTGCTTGTTGTCAATTATGAGGCCTGATACTGGTGGTGCGAATCAAAGTGAACATCACAAGACACGGATGATCGTTGTTGGTTGTAGAAGCAAGTTTTGTGGAAAGAAGCGTGCAGTGCAAAGAGCTTCCCAGTCGTTGCAACAACAACTAGAGCAACACGATGATTTGATGATGAGCATATGCTGTTTATGTGTGGTGTGTTGGTACAAGCGGAATGAGAGGTACACATGCCAAATGGCGTTGTGAACCAGATCAGCTAATTGGATTTCCATCGCCAGGTGTTGGTCCGAGCCTGTTCTCAAGGCAACCTACTGCAAGTAACAAACTGATCGGCTATCAAGTCACAGGCACCTTGATCCGTCAGCTGTGGCACTCACAGGGTGTGTTCAGAAGACAGCCTCTTCTTTACGTCGGACCTTGCTGCTCTTCTTGTGTTGCCAATGGAGCTGATGCCACAGTGGGAGAGAGATCCCATCTGGATGGGTTCTAATCAACTTGGCCACTCGACAGATGCTTCCACCAGGGCTGAACCTTTGTGGAGTTTGGGTTGTCAGGCGATTCGTCACGGCACTTCTCCGTTTGCCCAACAAATGATTGAACTTGTCGGTTCCAATTGCAACCGATTAACCATCTAGACGCAAGAACAATGGCCCGTAGAAAGTGGACGTTGGTCGTGTTCTGGAGTCTTGTACTGTCGACACTAGCAGCCATGACCATGGCTTCCTCTACTGCGGACATTCTCGGCTCGTTGACCAACAATGGATCGTCCTCCGACCCGATAGAAAGCACAGTCATGACTCCTGGCAGAAATGAAACAGGAGCTTCGGCGCCAGCAACAACAACCAACACTTCAGCACCGCTTTCCACAACAACAGCACCCATCAAGACCACACTACCACCAGCTCCTACTTACTCACCACCTCAGCCTATCAAAACCACACCCAAAGGCACGCTTGCGACCCAATCGACTATGATGCTGGCACCCACTGCGACTTCTCCTCAGCCAAGTCAAGAAGAGGCCAAAGCCAATACGACTGCCAAGTCCACCATGCAAGAAGACGAACCTGTGATCATGCCCAAGGCTGTGGCCAAGGCCAAACCGTCCAACAACAACACCTACGTGTGGGTTGTCGCTTGCGGTGGTATCTGCACGACGGTAGCAAGCGTTATGCTGGTGTCTCTCAAGCGTAGGCATGGCAAGACCTACGGTGTACCAGTCAACCAAGCCATGCACAACGCGGATGACGCTATTGTCACAGGTTCCATGATCACTCGACTACGCAACTGGTCGATTGCGTCCTCCATTTCAATCGTTTGGTCGGCTGCGGGACAGTCCACTGACCTTTTTGTTGTCGAGGAAAGCGAAGACGGCGACAACGACCTCCACCGTGTCCAAGAACCCGACCACCAAGCCATCTACAACGCTAATGAAGCCATCGTCACGGGTTCCATGATCACTCGGCTTCGCAACTGGTCGCTAGCGTCCTCCATTTCAATGGTCTGGTCGGCTGCGGGACAGTCCACTGACCTGTTCGTCGTAGACGAAAGCGAAGACGGGGACAACGACACACGGCGTGGCATGTTTGCGGTCCGCGAGTTAACATTCTCCTCGGATCGCTCCAGTGACACTCCAGAGAGTCCGGCCTTTTCTATGCGTTCGTCACGCAGTGCGTCAGCTTCGACAGTCCAGTCGACGACGAGTCTGCACGAGTTCAGTTCGTTCCATTCCCCGTAGGCCAACCCATTCTTCGAATCCTCCCAATCCTGTCCACTTAGCCGACGTGGAGAGGTTGGATGTAGAAGAAAGATGAAAACGTTTATTTAATTGGAGCAATTCCTTCTCCAAATGAATTACAGCACCCACAAAGAGGACCGCTGTTCAAAGACCACTGGACGAGTGCTTGGTGGTGACGAGGAATTCCTTCAAAGAGAATCGCAGAGCCGGATCCGAGGCTGTTGGGTGCATCGATTGTTGGCCAACGACTGATCTGGAGCTCATTCAGTCGTGTGACAGGCAATTCTGTGCGTATGCCCGCCTGTGTCATGGTGAAAGAAAGCATCACCTGCTGAGTGGGCAGCTTGGTGGCATGTTCAGATGCCCGATGGCTCTGTGTCTCGTTCGGTTCAGAAAACCTCCAAGAAGCACGATATATATCTTAGTTGTCGAATCAAGGGGAATGTGCAGTAATCCAACACAACAAAGATAATAGCATCAGCTGAAACGAGTCATGCAGCCATGTGTTGCACTTCTGTTCTCTCTGCTGCAGCCAACATCCTGATCGGATTGGTATAGCTGCTACAACATATGCGCACAGAGGAATCACTTTGTCTGATCGCCAATCAGTACACAGAGGGCTCCTTCAGTTTACTGAAACTCTTGTTGTCCCGCTAAAGTGCTTACTCGCTGAAGTGCACCGTTTGCCAAACAAATGATTGAACCTGTCCGTTTCCATCGCAATCGATCAAGCCATGCGAGTCAACGAACATGCAGAGAGTGGATGCTGCTGGCTGCGTTCTGGGGTCTTGTTCTGTCGGCACGAGCAGCCACGGTCTCGGCTATGGTCAACGACAATGCTCGGTTGGTGTCTCTGGAATCAAACCTCACCACTCTAGACAGAATTGGATCAAACCCACCTAAAGCATCCGAGGTGCCACCTCAACCACCAACTCAACTTGACCAAGCTGCACCGATAGCTGCTTCAGAGGTCAATCTACAATCCACGCAACCACCTATATCGACAGCTCCTCAGCCCACTTTTGACGCTGTCAAGGCCAGCAACACGACCATCAAGTCTTCCACGAAAGAAGACCAACCAACCTATGTGTGGGTAGTCGCTATTGGTGGTATCGCCATGACAGTAGCAACTATCTGTGTTGTGTCTCTCAAGCGCAGACTTTATATGGCCTACACAGACCGTGATTACGAGACTCATAGCCGTCGCCTTCAGAGCAGGTGTACCATTTCAATGTACTGCATGGGAGCACGTCACTGCTCCGAGCTTTACATCGGAGCCCAAGTCAAAGACGGTGATGACCACGTCCCCAGCAGTGGCATGTATGCGGCCAACGAGTTACCCGTTGCCATTGATCCCTCCAACGAAACCGACGACAGGCGCTCGACCTTGGCATCCTGCGCCATGCTCGGTGCTTCGTGCTCAACGATCCAATCCAGCTTTTCCGAGTTCAATTCGTTCCATTCGCCGCAGACCAGAGAAAGTCCTTGAGAGCTTCGATCGATGCACTCACTAGTTGTATCCTTGCACGAGTTATTTAATCGGATGAATACGTGTTTCACCTCGTCTTGTGAAGCCCAGTGCACGCGTCCAGTGCGTTAAATTCTTTCCACTGATTCTGGACGGAGTGATGGGTCGATGGTGAGCTATGCACATGCGTTTGTGGAGCTGACCATCTAAGAAGCGGATTCTCACGTCAAGCTTTGCCTGCGAACCACCAAAACGCAGATGCGACCGTTTTGATCAAATGCACACAGCAACGTGATTTGGACAGACGCCGATCCTTCCAGAGTGAATCGTCAGCTTTATTGCGAGTAGAATCCAAATGAATCTGCTGCGGAGCCATTGCATTTGAGCTCTTTCGTGTAATCCACTTTCACGTCGGCATACTCCCTCTGTCCAAACTTGTGAGCAAATGAGGGCTCTCTGTCTTCCTCGAATCGTATGATGAGGGATGTCCTCGTTTGTTGTGGTTCCGAGGTTTTGCAGCTATCCAGGATCCCGATCAAAGGAACGCACGGGTCGGTTCTTAAACACAAGTAGTTGATTGTTGCTTGTCAATTCCAAATGCAAAGAGAACTTAGTTGTCGTCCTCGTTATGTTTCCTTCCTACTCATCTTCATGTAATTCTCACTACAAACCATACAAACTAAATGATCCTGCACACATAGTCTCGACGCCACTGCTTCTTTTGTCTTGCACCGCGATCTTGTTGCGCAAGTCTTGGGTTTTTGTCTTCCACTACAATCTTCTTCTCCCGTAGCACCAAGAGTCAGCTTCCTGGACTGAACGCTTGGTGGTGTCTCGGAGTCAATGCACCACAACATTAACTCAAAGGACATGTAGAGTGCTCTCTGAGTGCACTCTACATGCCCTTTGAGTTGGGATCACTGGACTTTTCACAATACGCTTGCAACAACACGGGCACGTCCTCTATCAGTGACTCGCTGGCTTCCAAGTCATCTCGGCCTCTTCAGGAACCATCACTTGAACTGCGTCCGGCAATGATCATGAACATTGCTTGCACTCGGACGATGAACTCAGCAATTGTCGAAATTGCCGGCGATTTTGGATGCCGTCGCTCACGCGAATTCAAGAACTCCAAGATGAGCAAGAAGACGACGAGTATCGTCACAAATATGACGATGGCTATTCAGCCAGCAAGAATCGCGTCTGCGACACAAGGGAACTCGTCATCCAATGCCAAGAGCAATTGGATCGGCGCCTGAGTGCCGAAGAAGAACGGATCTTCTTGCTGTCCATCTTCTTTCAGTGGTGGTTCTTTAGCAGTAAAGAACACCGTGGATGGAGCATCCAAAAGCTTTGTCGTCCATGGGACCGCTTTGTCTCATTGTGGAATGAGAATCCCGATAGGATTCTCAGACACATGAGAAAGAATCGCTCTCGTTTCCTCGAGCATTCTTCGCAAGGTCAGGTCGCTGACCTCCATTTCCGTTTTGTGGACGGCGGATATTTGTGTCCGATACCAGACAATCGCTGCCCGATATGCGTTCCAAGCGCTGAAACGCCAAAGATGAGCATCGCTCAATTTGACACACTCTGGAGAAGAGTGAGAGCTAGTCGCTCTGAAATGTACAGCACAGTCAACCGTGCGCGGACCTGGTTCATCCAAAATGGATTTGGGAACCAA
>JAMFLO010000085.1:0-102958 GCA_027475765.1 Paralagenidium karlingii | reverse complement strand
GTTGATGGCGTTCTTGATTTGCTTCGGATACATTGCAAGTCGCGTCACCAAGAAGATGACCATGAAGCAGCGCAAACTGCGAAAGATGAAGTTTGTGATGACGTGTATCATTTTGTTCATTGCTGCAGCTCTTTGCTTCACGGTGTTTACACTGACCAACCTGTTTGAAGTGATCGTCGTGTTGCTTTTGGCAACGTATTGGTTCATGCATCTGACGATTGTGCGTCGTCAGTACCATCACATCGCCGTGCGCGCAATAGCTCGTAGCTTCGATAGTCTGGTGGGATGGATTGTGTTTGGTCCGATTATGTTTGTGGCCATGTTCTTGCCGTTTATCGCTTCGTTCCAGCAGCGTGTGATGTTCAACAGTGCGTTCACTTCTGGACTTGAAGTGTCGAAGCTTTTCTCGCACGATGTGGCGCCACCTCAGGTGGTCAAAGTGAAGAAGGTGAAGAAGAAGAAACGCGACGATTAGGCAGGCAAGAATAGAGAGAGCGCGAGAGTAAAGAAGAGGTAGTCGTGGTTGTGGAATGACGCCCAAGAGCGATGAAGACCCTCAAAGAGCCAGGGAGTATCTCACGTCGTTTGCACTCGACATCAGACTCGAGTTGATCGATGTGCTTTGTGATGCAGGCAGCTTGTTGGATAGCACTTGTATGTGATGTTTCAATGCAGACTTTATTCTTTAATTTGCTTCGGCGCGCTCGTCATGTAGCACGGATCGTCACGGAAGGGCCGTACCTGTACGATCACCAAGGGACTAAACAACTCGATCCAACTGCTCCCATGGGTTCATCGTGTGCCATTCAAAGTGTTTGCGATCAACTGGACGTTCCTGGCCGTAGACTTGATAGAAAAGAACTCAATTTGCTCTTGACGGCAGCTTGTTGCGCCGCCTGTGGCTGTTTCTTTTTCTTTTTGCGTTTCCCAACTTCCAAAAGCTTTCGTGGAGGACTCGGTGGTGGATCAAACACGCTTTTGGGTTTGTTCATCACTGGCGCAGCAGGCTTTTGATCCGGGAAGCCAAGGCCACGAGGATCGCGCTTGTTGGTTTCTTTCTGATGTTGTTGGTGTTGCTCCGATGCTTCACCACCCACAAAGTATCTTCCATATTTGCCCTGCTTCATTCGTTTCTGATCATGGGAAGACGCAAGAGGCACATCTGCATTCCCAGTGTCTTGTCAGAGCCTCTGCACCAGCAGTCAAGACACCATGGCACGTAGCGCGCTTCTCACCTTCTAGCGCTTCGTCTCGTGACCGTTTGGGTTTCTTGACGGCACTTTCTTTGGAGATTTGCACGGCACCAACGTGTAGATTCACATGTTCACATCGCAGACACTTCACGCGCTACATCACCAACAGATACAAGCGTATCGGCTTTTAGGATTAACAGCAATACCAAGGAAGCATCGTTCACGTCGCTTTTGGTGCTTACCACAATGTTGCGCAGATTCTCATGGAATTTGGCACGTTGTTGTGACGGCTTGCTGGGTGCCGATGAAAAAGTCTGGTGGTGGGGGTCACGACCCGCGGAAGAAGACCCAAAGACGGATAATTTGCGCGCCACTTTGCGTCGAATGCGCGAATTGTGCGCATAGTGTTTGACTTGGATCGAACAAGAGATTTGCGGGAGAAGAAGCGCGTGGCATCGTTCACACACAAACTGCAGCACTTGAAAAGGCAGCACCACGCGATGCGATTGAGCCAAGTGCAGCAGTTGATGGCAGAGTTGGTGGGCCAAAGCGCTCTGGTGATGATGCAGCAGCGCGTGGCAGGAATTCCAGAGGAAGTTTAGACGTTTCTCGATGGATTTGCTGTTTGGCACATGACCTTTGACGCGGATCACCGGCACCACAAGTGTCGCGTCTTTGGCGCTTTGGTCGGCTTCCAACGGCACGTGGGCCGCATCCGTTGGCTCCATGACAAATCGCACAATGGCCGTATATTTTGGTGTCGTGACGGTAATGATGTCCTGAAAAGTCTGAGTCTGAGTCCATCAATCTGATTCCGTCGTGACAAGATCAAAGGACAGAATGCCCAAGAAGCAACAGGGCCATCGACAGCGCGGGGCTGGTACTGTGACGGTGTCTCGCGGCGAGGTAGGATGCTGTTTGCAACGCAACTGATTCCATTGACGCATGGACACAACATGGGAGAATCTGATTCCTTGCCCGGTTCACTAGCAAACCCGTCAGGGCGTGACATGTAAGGAATGGCAACGCACGCCCATGCAGCTATTGCACGAGTTTTGCCAGTCCAAAAAGCGCAAAAAGGCCATTTTCACGCGAGTGGGCGCTTCCCAAGGCAAATTTCGGTGCGTGGTTTGACTTTGACCCTATTTGGTATTTTACTCTTCTCTCGTCGCTGATGCATTGGGATTTGCTGCGGTTGCGCTGCGGCGGCGGCCGTGTCAACAGCGTGCGTTGCGTGCTTCCAGACGACAAAAACTCGGCCAAAGACCTTTCTTTTTGCCCCGAACAACAAGTCGACACCATGGACGAAGCCAAACACTGCGCCGCGCTTTTGGCGCTGAAATACGTAGAGCCGACCCGCCCGTATGAGCGCACATTGCCCGATCCGTACCGTGAGCTGTGGCTCAGTCTCGATGCACCTGCTGCTGGAGCGCCTTCTTCTTCTTCTTCCAATTCCAATGCCCATGCCAATGCCAATGCCAATGCCAATGCCAATGCGAACAACAATGCTACTGGCAGAAAGAAAGACAAGCAAGCGACGAATCGACCTGTGAGTGCTGGCGCTGGAAGTGCAACGGCGAGCGACAGAGCCTCCAAAAAAACTGGAGCCGAGAGCAAAGCAACGTCGCTGAGCGTCGTCAAACCGCCCAAACAACCCAAAGACCAAAACAACACCGCGGTCGCGGAAGCGAACCAAAGCAAAGACAAGGAGAGTGGCCCGACGATGGACTTTTGGCAAGATGCGCCAAGCGACGAGGAAGACAAAGACGACCAGCAGGATAAAAAGACTTTTCCGATCAAGCTCACCAGCGATCGGCGCTTTGCATCCAGAGCGGAGTTCGAGCAGGCGAAGCTGGAAAAGCAGCAGCAACGCAACAAGCGAGTGCGGGCGCAAGAAAACCGCCAGCGAGCGAACATGAACAAGCAAGTTCTCATGAGTGCGGCTTGTCGAGAGCGCATTGAACAGATCCTCAAAGAGCTCGGAGCCATTGGAAATGAAGAAAAGGATGGAAACACTGGTGAGGCTCAAGAAGACAATGCAGAAAACCAACAGCAATGGGAAGAGTTTGACGCCAACGTTCGAACAAAGCTTCAGTCCATGGGCTTTCAAAAGCGCCACATTGATGGCGTGATACGGGCCTGTCAGAACGAACCTAGAGATCCAGAAGACGAGTACATGACGAGAGTCTTTGACTGGCTTTGTCTCAATATCAAGGAAGGCGACTTGCCCAAGCAATTCAATCCACAGGGCACCCAATTGGATGTGCTTGTGAATGTCAACAGTGCGGACAGCGCGGCATCAATGTTGGATCAGTCGCTTAAGCCTGCACTTCAGCATTTGATGCAACGAGGGTATCGTCGCATCGACTGTCTTGAAGCTATCCGACAGCTGACTTCGGCAGAAAGGGAGCAATCAAGTGAATCAGTGAGCAGTTTGCTGTTGATGAAGCTCTTTGAAAAGCTGAAGCAAACGATTGGAATAGAAGACAGCATCTCCGACGCCATGTTGCCTTTACCAGGCGCAGAAGACATTGCAAGCCTTCGTCAGGATGAACTCTTTGCTTTGGAAGCTATCTACGACGACAAGATGCAGCTGGTTCAACTCGACAACGCAGTAACGCGGGTGGAAATCGCCGTTTGCGATCAGCTACGCGTCGAGTTTTTATTCGATGCTGGGTCCAAGTACCCATTTGCGCTTCCTGTTGTAGCGGTTTTCCTCGATGGTGACAATGAAAGTGAAGATGACCGGTCTCTTGGTCAAGGTGCTTTGCTGTGGCTTTGTGAACAAGCTCTGCAACAGAGTACATCCTTACTCGGTGAGCCCATGATTTACGACATCTGCATGGCCATTGACTCGCACTTGAATCGATGGAAGAGCGACCCCAATTTGCGAAAGAAAGAGCCGCGAGCCTTGTTTGCGCGACCAGCTAAACCAAACGCGGTTCAACGGATGCAGGCGACGCTGGCAGGAAAGCAGCCCCAAGAACAACAGCAAGAGCAATCGAAACCCATCAAGAAGAACATGAAACCATCACAGCGTCGGTCCAAAACCCACTACAACACGGTAGAGTCCGCGGAACGTCGCGCTAGACTCAGCAAAAGCCTTTTCGAAGCTGCCAAAACCAAGCAGCAAGACCAGAAATTCCAGCAAATGCAACAGGTTCGCTCGCGACTGCCCGCTTTTGGCCATAAGCAAGTTCTTCTCGACGCAGTAGGCTCGCAACAAGTCGTGTTGGTCTGTGGTCAAACTGGTTGTGGTAAAACGACCCAGGTTCCACAATACATTCTCGAACAGTTTATTCAACAAGAACAAGGAGGTGAATGCCAGATCATTTGTACCCAGCCAAGACGAATCGCTGCAATGGGAGTCGCGACCCGCGTGGCCGAAGAACGCTGTGAGCCGATCGGTCAAGTGGTGGGCTACCAGATTCGCATGGAAGCCAAAAAGTCGGCCGAGACGCGACTTCTCTTTTGCACCACGGGCGTGTTGCTGCGTCGCTTACTCAACGACCGCAAGCTTGAAGGAGTAGGCTCCTTTTTTTTTGTTGCTGGAGTACATGGATGGAAAGAGCTTGGGATGGTCTGACTTGCTTTGGTTTGACTGCCATAGGTATCCCATGTGATCGTCGATGAAGTGCACGAACGAAACATCGAGACAGACTTTTTGCTTTCAATTCTCCGTGATTTGCTTCCAAAGCGACCGGATCTCAAGCTCATCTTGATGAGTGCAACCATGAACACCGAGTTGTTCGTCGATTACTTTGCGTGAGTCGGGCAACTTGTTGTTGGTGTGTCTGCATCGCGGAACCGTGCACTAACCATTTTCATGCCATTGGCTGCTCTACTGGTCTTGATGCAGTGCCAAACAAAGTCGTCTGTGTCCCATCTTAGAAATCCCGGGCTTCACGTATCCGGTCGAGTTCTTCTTCTTGGAAGACGTGCTGAAGATGACTAGCTACCAGATCCCACGTCATTTGATCCGCAAGAAACCCAAGAGACGCATCGACGATCCAGCGGCCATGGAGGATTCGACTCGGCCAACCAAAGAAGCAGAAGACGAAGAAGGGAGTCTGGTCCCTTCAAACAAACAACTTGATCTGTTGGACCAATTGGACGAATCCAGAATTGACTTCGACATGATCGTACATCTAATCAAGCATTTGGTCACGAGCAACGCCATCAATCCTGCTGCCAAGAGAAAGCCTGGCGGTTCATCGCAAGGTGCTGTGTTGGTGTTTTTGCCAGGTATCGCCGAAATCCAGCGATTGATGGATGCTCTTCGTGCGGTCTCGCGTGAGCTGAATCTCTGGGTGCTACCTCTTCATGGGTCTCTGGCTTCAAGAGACCAAGCTCGAGTGTTCCAGACTGCTCCTGGCAATCAGATCAAAGTGATTCTGAGTACCAACGTCGCCGAGACGTCGATCACGATCGAGGACATCACGGTGGTTATTGACACGGGAAAGATTAAGTCGATGGTGTACGACGCTACTTCGCGACGTTCCCAGCTGTTGGATACCTGGGCTTCGCGAGCGTCGTGCGACCAGCGAAAAGGTCGTGCAGGACGTGTCAGCGAGGGCAGATGCTTTCGCATGTTTACGAAGAAGCGTTTCAACCAAATGGAAGCGCAGGCGTTGGCAGAGATCCATCGGGTGTCACTGGAGCAGCTCTGCTTGCAGATCAAAAAGCTCGAGTTGGGATCCATTCGTGGCTTCCTTGCCAAAGCCATTGAACCGCCAAAGGCACACGCCATTGATGCTGCCATTCGAGAGCTTATTGAAATCGGAGCGTTCAGTCTGAACGACGACACTCATCAGGCCAGGAACAGCGAAGAAGTGCTGTTGACGCCCCTTGGAAACCATCTGGCGATGCTTCCCATGGACGCGCGGCTCGGAAAACTATTGGTGTTTGGTTCGATTCTACGTTGCGTGGATGCGGTCGCGACCATTGCAGCTTGTGTGTGCAGCAAGTCCCCGTTCTTCATGACCATGGACGAAGAAATCCGCGAAGCACAGAACCAGACCCGTCGCCAACTAGAGGGCAATGCAAGTGATCACTTGCTACTGTGGCAACTCTGTGAGCTTTTTGCTCAATGCCCGGGCGAAGGCAAGCGTCGCGCATTTTGCAAAACCAAAGGAGTCTCTTTTGAAGTGTTGGCGACCATTTTGGAGTTGAAACAACAATTTCTCGAGCAATTGGACACGATCGGCTTTTACGATCAACAAGATCGGACGAGTCGAGACCATTGGAACACGTTTTCGACGACGCCACGTGTCATCAAGGCCGCGCTGTGTGCTGGCCTGTACGCGAATGTGGTGCAAGTGGTGTACCCGCAGCAGAAATTCTTCCAGTCGGCACATGGCGTGTTGACCGAACAGCACGAAGCGAAGAAGATCCGATACTTCATCAACCATCCGACGCGTGAACGGGTGTTTTTGCATCCTTCTTCATGCAACTTTACAACGGTGAGTGGTTTGCACTGGCTTTGGTCAGCAGGTACAAGGATACAAGAGAGAGAGAGACCTAACAGACCACCTATGTGTTGCCGGGCTGTGCTGGATTTGTGTGATGGCATGTGGCATGGGTATCCCTTTGGCAAGACCGAGTATGCTTCGCCATGGCTCATGTACTCGGAAATCGTTCAGACTTCCAAGTTGTTTGTGCGCGACACGACCATGATGGAGCCGTATGCGCTGCTTTTGTTTGGTGGTCAATTGCAGGTTGTGCATGAAAAGAACCAATTGGTGCTGGACGATTGGATCCATTTCGATGCGGTGGCACGCATCGGTGTGCTGATCAAACACTTGCGCACCCAACTGGATGTGTGTCTCAAGCGCAAGCTGGAAAACCCGTCGTTTGACATCTCCAACACTTCGCTTGTGGAAGGTATGACGTATTTGCTCATCAAGGAAGGCATGTGATGGCCTTGGTGAACGATTTGTTGATCAAAGCAACCAGCATGCAGAGTGAGAGAGAGAGAGAGAGAGAGAGAGAGAAGCCCGCGTGAACGTGTGCGAATCATGAATAGAGATGGGTTTCCCACCAATGGCAAAGCCAAAAGTTTTGTTTGGTGATGTAAAGTCCAACGATATCAACGTGAAGAGCTGTCTATCGAAATGGACGCAGCGCACGTCTCGATCATCCGTGCACGGTGGCTATGAGAATTGAAACTCGGCACTTTGTCACGTTCCTGAAAGCGCTGGGACCAATTTTTCGACTCGTAGAGCCGTTCGATCTCGCAAAAAGACGCCGAAAGACTGGAACAAGAGGACCATGAACCCAACGTCGATGATCGCAGCCACTGTGGCAACGATGCTTCTGCTTCGGAGACTTTCGACATTGACACAATGCTTGTGATGTTGGTGTCTGGTTGCTGGTTGTCGTCACATTGGTCCTGGCAAGAGGACGAAGCCAATGCCTTGGTCTGTGTCTCTGGGTCTTTTGTCGTGAAATCCTTTTCCTCGGCTCTTTCTCGTTGTGGTTGTGGGGGGTGTTGTTGTTGCTGCTGTTCCTGTTCATGTTCTCGGGCTGCATGGGAAGCAACGGCGATCGCATTCTCGAGAAGCGACTGGTTGCGCTCAATGGTTTTGTCTACCCAATTGCCATGGACAACACCACGACGCAGTGAGCAGTTGGGTGTATTACACTGCATGGGCATTTCACCACTCACAGATTCTGCCCAACACGCCAAACAGTTTGTCACGCGGTGGATCTCGTTCTTCGAGAATCTAAAGACAAGGGCATTCCACCGCAGATCAATATCAACCAGTACACGTCTCTCACTTTCTCGACCGCGCGAGGTTGTTCATAAGTACCTTTCGAGTGTCTTTGATGGGCATCGGCATCAACACAAGTGACTGATTGAGCTGTTGATTCCATGCAAAACCCCGCTAGTGAAAGCCCTTTCAACCCTTGCATCGTGACAAAAGCCCATCTTACCGTGAGTCCTTGATGCAGCATCGCAAAGCCATGGACACTCGCATCGTTTTCGTCGACAAACAGCGCTTTGAGGGTCTTGTTGAGCGGCAGCATTTTGCCGATGGCTTTGAAGAGTTCATCACCTGCTTTGTTGCCCGAGACGTCCAAAAGTACCAGTGTAGCATTGAAACGAAGCGCGTGGATGCAGGGCAGCAACACTTCGAGTCCAAACGCTTCTTTGTCGCTTCGTTTTGTGCCCAAAAACAATTCTTTGAGTGGTGGTGGGCAGCTCTTGAGCTCTGTGCCGACGTTCTCAGCTTGTTTGGTGCGACGAGTTAGTGTTGGATGCGGCTGTTGGCTCAGTAATTGGTTTAGAGCGTCGCCGATGCGCTTCTCGAGAAGCGATCCGGTCTCATTGAGCATTTGGGAATATGCGCCTTTGCGAAACACACCGTTGCCTTCGAGACTGAGCGAATCCAAAGACTGGCACGATCCTAGTGACTTGAGCAGCTCGACAAACTATCCAGCACAGAAGGATGACATATAGTTTGACGGCTCAACGGATGCAACTCATGCGGCCCACTTCACAAGCTCCCTACCGCGTCGTCGCGAAGCCCACAATAATCGAGACACAGACATTCGCGCGTTGCAGACGGTGATTTGGCGATCAATTGGCCAAGTTCCTGTGCTTTTTTACCACTCAAATCATTTCCGCTCAGGTCGATCGACATTGGGAAGCTGCGAAGCGTGTTGTGGAAAGCTCCATGAAGGATCTGATGCAGGTCCTGTCTTGTCAGTCGCATGGTGCGCAGCACAAGCACACACAACGTCTGGGTCTTTGCCATGATCTACGAGTCCCACATGACAAGAATTGAATCAGCGGGTGGGCTCCTGTAAAAGCAGCGAAACCCAGCGAACATAGTACGAGTCCAAGGTCTTCACTGGCTGTAAGCGACATTGCATTGTACGAAATGTCGATGAAGTGGAGCGACGTCTCATGTAGCAGCGTGTTTTGCTTGAGCGCCTTGAAGAAAATGGCGGTGTCGAGCTTTGTGTTGGCGAGTTGAAGGCGACAGAGTGCAAAGGCTCCCGTGATCCAATCACTTAGTAAAAAGCTTCCGTCGCGACCGAGTTCGTTGGACGAAAGGTTGAGGTCATGAAGTCGAGACGACCACTGAGAACACAAGCGTGTCGTGGAATTCAGAGTGTCATCGACGGATGGCTTCGAACCGACAAACAAAAGAAAACTCACACACGGTCTTTTCATGGACGAAAGGATCTGACAGATCCCGCGCGGTGCCAATTGACAGCCCTCAAGGTTGAGTGTCTACCGATTATGCACAATGCGTTCGTTGTATGAGCAGCCAGACACGTTCTTGCCCCATGAATATGATGATACCTCGAGTGCATTCGGAAGCGCTTGGACCGTGTTAGCCATAGACAGTGCCATGGAACTACTGAATCTGTTGAAAGACAGATCGATTTGTTGGAAGTTTCGACTGTGAAGATCATTGCTCTGAGAATTTGATGTTTGATAGCTCGTCAATCCGCTGAAAGGACTGACGCCAGCGCTCTTGATGGCATTCTCTAGCGCCAACATACTCAGTTTGGACAATTGCACACGACTGAAGCAAAAACCCTGCAGCGCCTCGTTGTATTGCAGCGCTCGCATCAAGTACGAGAATGCGACGTCGCCCAAGGACGCATCACGTATCACAAAACTCTCAAAGAGACTGGAGCAACACAAAGCGCGAGCAAGCGCTTGCGTTTCTTTGTTGAAATCACGATGACATGCTGCGTTCTGGAGCACAAACACAAAATCTAACACTGGTGGAGTCGTTTCGAGGCAAATGGCAAGTCTATCGGCCACACTGGTGCGAAAATCGAGCTCCAATTCATCGCAAAACACTCGAAATGCCATCAGAAATGCATCAAAGCACTGGCGGGTCTCTTGTTGGGTTTGTTTGGTGCAAAACTCTTGCCAATGGCAGAGACTCGAGGGAATCTCAATCACAGGTTGGCCTGCGTTCGAGCGCCGTTGGTGATGTTGGTGACGGTGCAACTCGCTGAAGGCAAGTCGAAGATCGTGAAGATTCCGCTGCAACAGTCGTAGAAAACTCTCGTTGTGGATGCCGCCGTCCAAATGAAACACGCTGCCGTCCTCAAAACGGATGAAAATCGATTGCAATAGCTCACTTTGGCTTTGGGTGGCATTTTCGTCGGAATGACAACCATGGGCTTGCTGTTGAACCTGCTGCTCGGGCTGTGGACTTGGCTTGGACCGGAGACGCTTGACAAGGGGCGTGGCTTTGGCCACAAGCGCGCGAGCCACCACCTGCACTTTGGTGACGGTCAGCAGTTTTTTCTCTTTGCATTTCTTCAGCACAGCCACTTTCGAGACGGCCAACGCGAGTGGATGGCTTCGTTTGAAGGAAAGCAAGCGGAATCGTGTCAACACGACCAGACGTTGATGAAAGCAGTGGCTTGGACGGGGAGTTGTCGACGAACCTGGCTGAGCCAGCAACGCGGGTGAGGTATCGCCACTGGCTGCTGAGAAGTCGATCGCACCGGTGCTCTTGTGTTGCAGCACCCATTTCATCAGAAGTGGTTGGTCGTTGGGTTTGCGCTTGTCAAAGAATTGATCCAACCACAGCATTTCGTCGTCGCGAATGGGCTCAAAGCTCAGGCGGTTGATGGGCCACGTCAGCAACGACAGGTCCATCTTGGAAGCAATATGGGTGAGAGGGGCACCACGTTGGAATCTCGTCTAGAAGCGATGGAGAGTACAGCCGCCGCCGCCGCCGCCGTCGCCGTCGCCGCTACAACCACTTCACCTGCTGCAGCAATGGGTCAGACAGAGTTGGTTGAAGTCAGCAACACCTCATCTCCAGAATCAGACGGAATCAGCTTCTCGCTGGCATTCCATCTTTCCTATGTCACGAACACCATCCAGAAACATCTCCCGAGCGTAGCTCAGTTGGTAGAGCGATTGACTGTAGTGTGAGACTATCCAAAGGCTCTCAGAAATCAATTGGTCACTGGTTCGATTCCGGTCGCTCGGAGTTTTTTCTACGCCCCGTGCTCGACAACGGTTGCGCGTGGTGTGGACCACCCCACTTTATTTTTTTGCTGATGGCTGATGGGCCAAATATAGCCTGTGTTGGGCTCATGGTGACAAAGGAAATGTCAGCCCACGTGACGTCAAGTTGGCCCTTCAACGTGCATCGGATTGATCCAAAGCAGTGTATTTCAGCAACTGCTTGAGGGACTTGTCTTTGCCATCGCCGAGTGAACGGGGGAGGTCTGGTCTGGTCTGGCCTGCTGTGAGTGCTGAGTGCTGAGTGCTGAGTGCTGATCCCAGTCATAGTGGAGGAGGAGGAGGAGGGGACGGACAGCAAGCACTGCTGAATGGCCAGCCACAAGTTGGCGACATCCAAAGGAGATGCAGAACCAGATCGAGACAACTCCGCTACCTTCCGCGTCTACTTCGCCGTCCACTTCCGTCTCCACCGCCACCTCTTCACCACCGCCGATTGTGGTCGACGAACCGGGCGATTTTGCTAGCGAAGTGTGCGCATGCCTTGTCGTGTTCCGCAATGAACCACCTGCTGGTTCTTCCGCTGAAGAGGGCCGTCAGAGCCACAACAACAACCGCCAGAGCAACCACACACACAATGAAGAGCCCAACGACCGCTTCATGGCGTTTCTGGCGCCCAATCACGACGTCGCATGGAACTTTCTCAAAAACAAACCAACGGGCGGCTTTGGCGTGCTGGTGTTGGACGATTCCGGGCAAGGATCGACCAGCAATAGCAACCACCAACACAGCGCCGGGTTGTACCTGGATACCCGTGTCTGTGAGACTTCGTATTGCTTTCGACTGTTGGACAAAAAGGCCCTGCAAGAGAACCAGATTTCGCTGGAAGACGCCGCCAACAAGGGCCGAACCACGCGCCAGTCGTCCCATTCTCTGGCAAAATCCGTTCGCTCCATTCGCTCCATGCGTTCCATGCGCGAGGGCAACAACCAAGAGGAAGAAGTGCTCCGAATGAAGCGACCCGTGCTCGTGATGGGCAACCACCACGCGTTTAAACGTCTTGAGCAACTCTGGAAAGAGTATATGCTGTACTTTGAGACGTTTGCGTACGACATGCACCGCATTGAGTTGTTCGAGATTGAGTCCGACAAAGTCAGCAACCAGAGTTGGATCAACAAAATCCTCGCGATGAACGCCAGAGCCATGACGGATCGAAGCGCTTTGCTGGACGACATCCCGAACGACCAGATCCCGACCATTCACGTGCAAATGCTCATGGTCAAGAGCGAGAATCCGCACTGCTGTGTCGTCAACATGATCAAAAAGGCTTCGGATCATTCTTCCAGACACGCTAGTGTGTGTTGCTGGGGTCGTCGCGACTCGACGCGGCTTTCGTTGCGCATCATGGAGTTTGACTTTCAAAAGCTCTGCATCGTCATCACCGATACTTTTGTACGGCAGCCCTCGTTGTTGCCATTCAAAGCATTCATGGAAAAACAAATGGTGTATCAACTTGACATCGCGCTTGTCAGGTAGGTCGTCATGCGTCTCTTTTTGCCAAGAAGAACGTTGCTGACTTGGACTACTTGACTCGCGTCACCCTTCAGCTTCTTCGAGGTGTACCAGTCATTTGCATCTCCAAAGCAAATGGCGCTCAAGAGTCTGTTTCTGAGATCAACGACAGCTCGGAAAAGCACCAGATCCAATCTTTCCAGCAGTTCACAAAGTCTTCGCAGCATGCGACTCGACAAGAGTCTTCCGGGAAACTCGGGAGGTGCGCAGGACTTCCCGACCGAAGATCTGGCCTTAAGAGCCTGTTTTTCCACGTGTCTCGATGAATTCGACCTTGTCATCAAGTCCAAAGAGATCCATGGGTCGCTCAAGAAAGAACTTTTGCAATTGCTGGAGCATTTGTACCGGATCCGTGGTCGAAAAATGCGTTTTTCGCTGGAAACCAATCTCGTGCGCACACGATTGGTGCATTTTTTACTGGAGTTTCTAGCGGCTTCCAACGAAGACACCCCAGTCAAGAAGCAAATCAAACACTTGAGACCGATCCAGAAAGTGTTGCGACTGGCGGTGCTGTTGTTGACCACGAAAACGGCGGAAAAGTGTTTTTTTGTGGCGTTTCATGCCATCAACAAGGTGTTTGCGCTGTTATTTGATTCTCGACGGCAGATTTGTGCCCAGATCTGGTTTTTGCTGATGGAAATGATCGAGCATGACAGATTGTACCGAGATTTGGTCATCGACAAGGCGCGCGAAATGTTCATGACGACCGTGAGCCATCGCCCCAAGTGCGTGTACATGTATTTCCAACCGTCTTTGGTGCAGACGTTTATTCTGCAGCACATGGACCAATCCCAATCTGTGTTTGTAGAACGAAACGGCTCGATCACGTCCATTTCCGAGGTGGTGGCAAGCAACTCGAGTCTAGTCAGCAATGAACAGTTTGCCGGGCAAATGGGTGACGTGTTGGGTTATGAATTGATTGTGCGATTGGCCAAAGTGCTGTTGATTGATGTCACCAACATGGTTGGCATCGAAAGAAATGCCGCGGCCATTGTGAGTTACCCGCGCATTTATGACAACCTGTTTGAGCGGATCCTGCATTGGACACTTGAATTGCCGATCAACACCGACGTGGCCTCCAAAGTGCTTTCGATTCTCTGGCAAAGTGTGTCACTTTTACAGCAATTGGAGCCCCATGCAAAGCTTCCAACGCCCAAGCAAATCGTGTTTATGACTTCTTTCAATGAGCATTTGCGCACGCTCGCAACGAGAGCCAATTCTACGGATATCGTGTTGATTCTTTCGCCCCGTGAGAGTGCCATTCTCGGGATCATTGCCGAGTATGTTCGACGAGGCAACAGTCTGCGCATTGATGAGTTCATTCTCGTTTGTATGGAGGAAATGGTCGGGCTGATGACTGAGTTTGTGAAATCGGCCGGAAGAAATGCCGAAGCAGAACATGGCGAAGCGGCTTCGGTGCTGATTGACGTGTGGCGGATACTGTTGGAAAAGACGCGAACCCGAGCGCTTCGGGAGCTTTTGTTGCGATATGTCGAAGAAGAAGAGTTGTGTGTATTCCAATTATTTGAAGTGTTGTGTCGCTGTCTCGAAGACCAGGACGCCTGGGGTGTTGCTGTGCGACGGATGACACTTTTCGCCGAGACCCTGGTTCGTCTGTCGCGAGGAGAAACGTTTGTCCAAAGCAGTCTTGACGATCCAGGCATCAAACCGAGAGACTATGAGGTGTCCACACAGAAGAAAGCAGCCGAATTGACAAGTCGTATCCTGCCGCAACCGCTGCGAACCCACGGGAGAACGTTTTGGTTCTTGATCGTGGAGTTTATGCTCAAGATCACTTCCATGCCTGGTGTGTGGAAGAAAGAACATCTCACGTTGGTACACTTGTTTGTGCGCATCTATGGGGTTCGACAGGTAAATTGTTGTCGTTGTATTGCCGTATTGCTGCCTGGCAAGGTCACTGATTAGGCGCTGCCTTGATGTGTGGCAGATGGTCAATGCGTTTCCGTTGGAAACCCGCGAAAAGTTCATTCGATTTCATCTGGACAAGATCGAACCAGCCGCATTGTGGAAACAAGAGACCAAAACGGTTGAACTGGGCCATGCCATGACCCTGCATGCCAAAGGACTGATTGTTCTGGCCACAAATCCGCACAATCTCGAAGCCTTTGTCAAACTGAATGCGCTCACCAAGCTGCTGAATGAACTTCCGTTCTTCACGAATGCCAAACGAACGTCTCTTCTGTCGCCGACCCATGGCGGTGTGCATCTCCCTCCGCTCATGTCTTTTCGGCAAAACGAATCAAGTCACAGCAACAACCACCCAGAAGCTTTGGGGACAGCAGCAAGGGATTCTCCGCTCCCCGCCAACGATTCATCGCCCTCGAAGGCCATTAACAACGATGGACAACCAGAACTGCAGCATCCAAATGCTTTACGTGATTCTTTGCCGCCAGGTACCAGTGTGCAAGGAGAGACCAAGGCTCCCCTTTCATCCGAGCACGACATGTTGGTTACGTCGCATTCACTGGGGACTCTGGAGAAGGACTCGTGCAACGTGTCTAGTCAAGACTGCATCAAACAAGTCCACGCATTTGTTGCGATTTTGATTATGCTTTTGGCTAGCGCTGGTTCGCCAACTTTGGAGCTGGACGACAACTTTTGCAGCCGTTTTGGCATTGACAAGGGTGAACTGTCTCCGTTGGCGTTTCTACAACAGCAATTGACGACGTTTTTGGTGGTGGAAAAGCAAAATGGCGTGTCGTCTTTTGCGCAGGCTATGACGGATCTCAAGAAAAACCGTCTACTGGAGACCAGTCGAAGCGAAAAGCTCTTGAATCTCTGGCGTGCGCTTTCCACCAAATGACGACATCAGTTCTTCCCAGTGGTGAGGATCCTGAACATGCACCACACACATATTTGACGGAAATCGCGACCGAGATTGAGATCAAGAGAGAGACAGAGAGAGAGAGAGAGCAAGCACAGCGCATGGGAATCGGACGACGGCATGGAACAGGAGACAAAGGCATTTTGAGATTAGATGGAGCTTTGCAACGTTTTGAGATAAGAGACGAGGGCATCAACTTCAACCTGGGGTGGGTATGGGACGAGACGAAGCCTGGTAAGACTCTTCACAGCGTGAGCACTTTTCTGCAATCGCTAGCAGCCCACTGTGTTCAAAGCGCGTGATCCACGTCAAACCAATCATTCATCATCCACCTGCACCAGCAGGTCGATGCTCGTGGGACTGCAGGGCTTTGTCTGCTTACCCGACGATCTATTCACTCTAAACACGACCAACACAATTTGATGCTACGACTTGGAGGAACTTGAAATCAAGGCGGAAGTCCAAGACGAAATCTCATTGCAGGTCACCTCGTCAGCTACTGTTGTTCCCCTCCAGAGTCCTCTCGTTGTGGTTGAGTAGTGTCGGCGCCTCCCGCAAAGTCATCAAATCACCATGGATCAGAGCACTATTCGCCTTGGCCAAGCACGAGGCATTTGCATGGTTGGGAGTGCTTGTGCACAAGGCGATCAGCCAGCGCACGGAAGAATCCTGGTACGACCAAGTGCTTTTGTTTTGAGCACAGCCAAAAACCGCCGTTTGGTGCGTTGTTGTTGCGGTGTACGCAGACAGATCCACGGCTTGTTCTTTCCGATCGTGGGCTTTTTTTGGGTCTTGGCGGCGCCAAGAGGGATTATTTTGGGTCCGGTCGATGAGAAAAGTAGCACCAGGAGCAGCAGCAACACCACCACCAACAACAACAATAAGCCCACTCGCTAGCAGCAGAGTTCTTTGTGTTGTTGTTGGTGAACTTCTCTGGCAGTCAGACTGACAAGCTGACCCAGGCATTTGCCTGTTGTACTCGTGGATGCACTGCACACGACAGAGCTATTGCGAAACCTCATTTGGAGCTGCACATTGTGCTTTTGATTCCCCACCGCAATCGAGTTGCTGGCCGCATGGAGTGTTGACCTCGGCGCCATGTGGAGAACGCACAGTACCGTCGACTCGGTGCTGTCCGAGACATTCAACAGCCAGCACGAGAGTCACCACGCTGCCAAGATGGCACAGCAAGACAAACAAGACGACGAAGCCAGTCTTGCGCAACCGGAGATCGTGCTGCCCGTGTTGGTGCGCTTTCATCGTGGCAAAAAAGGACCATCGGCCAAGAAATTGCTCAAGGCCAAAGGCGCAGCCAAAACGAAACGCAGCAGCTTTCAGACTTACCTGGCGCCTTCGGGAGATCTCGTGGTGTTCCCACTCAGTGGCACCACTGGTTCACCCGATTCCTGCTTTTTCATGGCCTGTCTGGCTCCTTCCAATGATTCGGCCTTTGCGTTTCTCGAGCAACAGCCCCATTTGACGCCATTTGTGTTTGTCATGGACGAGAAAGCGCATCAACTCTTTCTCACCGGGTTTGTCTGCGGTCAAAAGCGGGTCATCTCGTTATACAACAAAGAACTTCTCAAATTGCACCAGATTCAAGTCGAATGGGACCTCGGTCGCGACCGAGTCAAGCTCAAACAAGACGAGATCCATCACAAGACTCGATACCATGTGCTCACGGTCGCGAGCCCCGGAGCATTTGACAAACTACAATTCCTCTGGCGCAATTTCATTCCAGGGTTTCAGCTCTTTGCCTACGAGATGAGTCGTCACATGTTTTTCCAGATCGAATCGGCCGCCAAGACGGCGTTCAATCTCAAGGAATGGTTTCTCGCGATCGTGGCGTCCGCTGGAAGTGAAAACTTTGCACCCAACAGCATGCGGAGCCCCACCAATCGCTCCAAAAAGCGAGATTCCGTCACCAACTCGCTGGTGCATGCCGTCCAGGCGACCCAAATGGGTCCTGTCCAGGACCAACAGCAACAAAACCAACCGCCCCAACCACAAGCACCAATCCATGGTGTGCCTGTTGCCAGAGCCTCCCAGACCGGACTGCTTCGCTCCATCAAATCCAAGACCGATGTCACGGATACGTCCCAAGTGGTGAGCATTTTGCTGCGTGGTGCGGATGCCAAACACCACGGCGAGTGTGTGTTCTACATGGCCAAGAAAGTGATTTTCCGCGATCCCGACAACCCGATGCACCCGAGATTCCGGTATCCGCTGCGCATTATCCGCTTTGACTTTCGACAATTGCGGATCTTCATCAGCGACACGTACTATGATCCTACTTCCCATGTGTTTTGGCGGCTCTGGAGCGTGGTGGAAGACAAAACCGACTACGAGATCAGCATCAAACAGCTCAGGTACGAACGAACGAAGTAGGCATTGGGAACGCTCTTGTTACTCCCAAGCAAAGTACTCCTGCGGGAGGCAACGGCACCAAAGGCAGCAGCTAACGGCTTGTGTGTGTGTTTTGTGGTGGTGGTGGTGATGATGATGATCTGAACAGCTTTTCCGAGCTCTACAAGAGCTTTGTCGCGTCTCGTTGCCTGGCACCTCGACGCTTTTCCGTAATCCGCTTGGCCAGTCTGCTGGCACCCGGAGGTACTAGCCAGATCCCGATCGTGCTCAAGCAACAAAACGCTTCAGTGGTGTTACGCCAGAGCCTGCGTCGAAGTCTTGTGACCAACCATGCGGCCAACCATGCGGTCGAAGGCAAACTGGATGACTACCAACAATTCTTTGACCACGCATTGCAGGCCTTTGACTTTGTGAACCCGTCACGACGCATTCCATTGCAGTTCCGCAAGTTGCTGCAGGATTTCATCATTTTGTTGTGCCAGGAAGAGTTTCGTCACGCCACGTTTTCCAGCGAAACCAGTCAGCTGCGATGTCGCATCACCGATTATCTGACCGAGTTTCTGGCGGCAACGTCGACCCAGGAATGCGGCAATGGCTTTGTCTCCGGTTCGAGTGCCAACCCCAGGTGTCCCAACTGTGACGCTGGATGTAACCCGACCAATGCCCCGCATGGATCCTCGGCCACCGCACCAACAACGCCCACGACCACGCCTGCTACCACCAGTGGCCACATGGATGCTGGTGATGCCACACGACAAGAGCACTTTGAAGGGACGATCCCATTGTTTCAAAAGTATTTGCGACTGAGTATCGCCGTGTTGATCACGCGAAGCAGCGACGAAGAGTTTTTTGTGGTGTACCGATGCATCAACAAGATCTGGAGCCAGTTGTACGATGCCAACCAGCTCATTTCGTGTCAGATCTGGCTGCTGTTGATGGAACTGGTGAGTTTGGACACGTTGTGTCGCGATTATGTGTTGGAAAAAGCCCACGAAATGTTCCAAGGCGACGCACCGAGAGGCCCCAGTTGCTTTTTGCATGTCAACCCGTCCAGTTTTCGACGCTTTGTGACCAACCATTTGGACCTGACGCATCTCACACTGGATCAATGGGAACTCAACCTCAAGTCGCTCGTCTTGCAGGAACCGTTCCAACGCCAAGCACTGGAGACAACCCTGGCCGTCAACGACGTGCTTCGCTATGAATTGATCGTGGCGTTGGCCCAGTCGCTGTTCATTGACGTAGCCGATGGCATCACGATTGATCACAAGGCTGCGACCATTTTGAATTACCCGAAAATCCATGAAACGTTGTTCAAAAGGATCCTGGAATGGACCCAACTGGGTCAAAACCCCATGTCGTCGCATGTGCTACAGGTGCTCTGGCAGTGCGTGTCGGTGTTTCATCGGTTGGAGACTTATGCCAAGAACTTTGTGGACGAACAAATGGCGTTTTCGGTGGCGTTCTGTGACGAATTGGTGCGCAAACACTATGACGTGGTTTCCCCGGCGTCGTGTGCGCTGTTTGTGATGATGGAGGAGTACCTGGAACGCATGGGCAGCAACCGTGTGGACGAATTCATTCTGATTTGCATCGAAAACTTGGTGCAGTTTGTCTCGAGTCTGGCCGACAAGCTAGTGCTCTGGCGAGATCTCGAGCACGACCGTGGCCATGGCCATCGCAAAAGCCCAAGCCCAAGCACAAGCACAAGACCGACCCCAGAGCCCGACCAGGACGCGAGCTTTGCCCAAGAAACGACCACGACGCTGTTGGTGGAGACGAGTTTCCATTTGATCACGATCTGGAAGCTTTTGATCAGCAAGGCCAAGTCGCGAAGTCTTCGAGAGCTGGTCTTGCGCGTGCTCAACGAGGACTGCTTTGCCATGTTTCAATTTCTCGAGACGTTGATCAGTAAATTGCATCACGACCAAAAGGGCGAGTACACGGTGCTGGTGCATCGATTGTTTGATCTAATTGAGGCGTTTCTCGAGTACGAACAAGGTGCTCACACCATGCCATGTCGCTCCATGATCGGCTCGATGGAGGACAACATGCTGGCACAAGACATGACCTTGTTGATGTCACATTTCGTGGGCATTCACAGCTCGACGGGAAGATCGTTTTGGCATTTGCTAGTGGAATTTCTCATTTTCACCTCGAGCCAAGCGATTTACGCCATGCAACCGCGGTTTCTTGGGCTATTGTTTGAGATTTACTTGCATCAGATCCCGTTGGTGGCCGCCGAAGACCATTTTCGCGATCGATTGGTCAAGTTCCATGCGGAAGTCATTCAAAACCATTTCGGCATGCTCAAGAGCCAAGATGGTCAGGACCAGGCGGCGGCTGGCGACCAGGACAATGCAAGTACTTACGAAGCGCTCAACATTCACCTCGATTGCCTCATTGTGTTGGCCGAGACCAGCGAGTTTTACGAGAGCTTTGTGCGATCCGGCATTGCGCCGTTGTTTGTGCAGCTTCTGACCGAGGACCAGGCGACTGCCGAAGCGTCTGCAGCGGCCACCGCGGAGCAAAAACGAAAAGATTCCAATCTCCAGAAAAAGCAAAAGTCGTTGGTGTCCTCGTTCCACGGCCATCCAGGGATCGTACGCAACAAGTCCATCGCACGACTTCCCATCGAAACGTCGCCTTCCGCCAGCCTCACGTCGGCCAAACTCACACGCAAAGACACGGACGAAAAAAGCGCTTCCAGCAAAGCTTCGGCCAGCAACAAGGACTGGTGCGAAAGACTGGAAGCGTTGGTGGTGGTGCTGGTGCTAATCATCACGACCCCGGCTCCATTGTACGAGTTTGATCCACGTGTATGCCCGCGCTTTTGCGTGGAAGCCACCCACTCGATCGACTTGTTGTACCAGCTGCAAAAGTTCTTCAAAGATGCCGATACACATCAACACCGGCAGCAGCAGCACCACCACCACCCGCAAAACGAGCCACCGCACCACCATCATCACCACCCTCAGAATGCCCACCACCAGCACCAAAAAGCATGCGACGTGCTGGACATCATGCAGGAATTCCGCGTGAACGACATTTTGAGCAGCGAACGCTGTGAAAAGCTGCTGATTCTCATCAAACTGCTCGGCGGCATCGGGTACTCGCCGGAGAAATTTGGCAAACGCGAATACACCAACAAAGGCGCCTTTGGCTCGGTGTACCGTGCGGTCACGGCGTCCAACGTGGTGGTGGCCATCAAACAACTCAATTTCCAACTGCATCCAATGGATCGCTCGGTGGTGCACGACATCTACAACGAACTTGGCGTGTTGCTGCATCTCAAAGCGCGTGCGTCGTTGTCATCGTCGTCGCCTACCGACCGCGAGACCGCGCTGATGGATCCGATGATGACCAAGACCTTTGGCGCCACGTTTCGTCGTCGCATCTCGCAACCGGCGGTGATCAAACCATGGATTCGCCTGTACGACTACGGCACGGCCAACGACTTGGACTGCTTTGACGTGGTCAGCGAGTGGTGCTTTGGCTCCCTCAAGGAGCTTCGCGTGGAGCTCAACCTGAGCGAACTGTCGGTGCTACACAAAGACTTCGTATTGATTCGTGTGTTTGAGATGGTCTGCGAGTGTCTGGGTCAGCTGCATGCGGGCCACGTGCTGCATCTGGACGTGAAATGCGCCAATGTGCTGTTGCGCAAAGAGAGTCGAGAGATCATCACCCACATCTGGATGGAAACGCGGGGGTTTGAGGCCTCGCGTGCCAGTGAGTTTCTAGCGTTTGGCGACTTTGGTGAAGCACTGGTGATTCCTGGCGCACCAACTTGTTCATCACAGCAGCAGCAACAACTCCACCATCATCCACATGCCCCGCACCACTCCATGGATCCATTGGACCTGATACGAGTGCAAGCCTCACCCAAGAAACCCACTGGCGCCACCAGGACCTGCACCAGCCCTGGCATTTCCCCAGCAACCCACTGCGTCCGCATTATCGATCGCACGCGAGGCACTGAGCCCATCAAATCCCCTGAAATGCTCTACATCGCTGAAGTCAAAAACCGCGAAAGCGAGCCAGGTGCACTCTCGTTTGTGGGCCAACCGCGCGTGGTGCCGACCATTTCAAGCGCCAGCGACATTTGGTCCCTGGGCTGTCTGTTGTACGAGTGGTTGGTGGAAGATTTTCTCTTTGGCACCGACCAGTACGCCGCGTTCTACAGCCATTTGGTGAAATCCCAGAGCAACGTGGTGCGCCACGAGCACAAAGACAAGTTGCTGGCACATCTCGAGCCAAGCCACCAGTTGCATGGCTTTGAAGAGCAAAAAGCCGACCACCAAAACTTTTTGACGGCCAGTCTGCAGCTCTTGGAGCTCATTTTGCAGCGGAACCCCGAGGAACGACCGTCGTTGGACGCCGTCGTGGACCAGGTGCGATGTCTCGTGGATCAGTTGCGCACGACACTGGTGACCAAATTCTGAACTTGAAGCTCAAGAGGTTGGCACACATGCAGTTGGAAAGATCGCGACGCTTGGTGGCCAGCTGAATTGAAGCGCCGGCACTTCAACGCGTTGGCCCGAGCAAATGGCTTCATTGGAATTCCGGTTGTTGGACAAGTCAACTTCAACCAATTCACTGAAGGAATGCCATCAGATGCCTTCAACGAGAAGACAAGATGGAACTCAGCTGATTTCCACAGGTACAACAGTGAGAAGAAGAAAATTATCATCATGGCCAACTGCCAGATGGGTGGGTTGCAACAAATCAGATGATGGAGATGAGGCTTTTGGTGCTCCCTTCGAGCAGCTGCGCCACAACTTCAGACTGTTTCGGTATCAAACGAAAAGCCAGCTGATGATGGGTATCAATCCACTTTGGACGCCTATAAGTTCAAAGTTGACTCAAGCAGTCAACAGACCAAGTAAAACAGAACAAAAACGTCGGAAGCTCAATGGTCAGTTTGTATTTTTGCGTTCTCAAATCCAAAAAAATAATAAAATAAGAGATCAACAACTTCCTCCTCTCTCTTCCCTCCTTCTTCCAAATTCAATCCGAGGGCAAACTGCTCTTCATTTGCTCTCCGATTGATATCTCACTTCACTTTTGCATTTGAGTCTTTGGCTCGTTGCACCTTTCAAAAAGATTTGAGCGATCGGCAAAAGATGAGTCACTCCAAAACTTGCACAATATCCACGACAAGTATACAAGGAAAGAATCGTCGATGATCATGAACCAGCAAGAGGGCATATCTCTTGTTTGGTTCGGCTGGCAATTCTTCGTTTCAAAGCACATATGCAGGTATCACCATCGATATTAAAAACAGTTTCCGATGGCTGTCAGTCATTCCATTGAGTTGCTTTTCCAAAAGCAAATCCAAGTGGTCGTTCTTGTGGGCATGTTGTTGAGGTCCAAATCTTTCCGAATTCCATGCATTTCTCTGTCATCGGCAAGAGGACCATCATTCAGCACCAAATTCTTGGGGAAAAGCAGAGCACACCAACAAGCGAGTGCAAGCGCACCCAACGCGCTCCATTTTGCTCCGTCCGAAACACAGTTCTTTATACCGAAGACGACAACACAGCGTGTTGTTCATGCAACGACATGCTTCGTTTCTTCTCGTACGAGTTTTGCTGCAAATGACGTCTGTACTGGCCCTCACTCTTTGCCAGCATCGTCTTGAGATTGGAAATGTACTCCTGACAAGGACCGGGCAAATCACCACTTCCACGTTGTTTCATCAAAAGCAAACACTCGGAATTGCTTCTGCTTCGTCGCATCACGCGCTCTTGGTCCAATTCTGTATGCAGTGGCGATGATTGAATCGAACTTGGTGATCGAGTCAACCGATTGTTGGGTGTCTTCATGGGTGTTGAAGAAGGCTCGGAACGAGGTGTCTGTTTGTCACTTGGAGACCACTGTGGTGAATGGGCATGGGCATCATTCAGACTGCTCAGTGACTTGATCTTGGATGGGTAATTCTGCATGACACTAGTGTCAACCGTCAAATTAGAAGGATTGCGAGTCGTGTTCATCATGTTCTTGTCGTCGGTTGGCTGTTCGTCGCGAAAGAAGCGCATCAACGAGTCCATAAATCCAATCAAACAATCCGGGTGGCTTTTGGTTCAGTTGTTTGGGTGTGTGGCTCTTGAAAGGAAGAGATGCGGATCAAAGTGTTTCTTCAAAATGGGGCGGACTGGGGCGGAAAGGAACAAAAAGGGTTCGACTTTTGGTAGCTGACGGAAATGACAAGGTCTTTTTGCAGTGGGTTGCTGGCTGCTGGTTTGCTGTGGGTGCTTCTTGACACTTGAGCAAGAGAGGGCAAATTCGAAAGTGAAGAGTGCACAACAACAGAGCTTAAAGAAAGAAGAAAAGAAGCAATCAATAGAACAGCTGTTTCGAACAGGTGGGCTGGTGTTGGGGCAGGTGTTTTTTACTTAAGAGAGATGTGAGGAAGTCATTGGGTGAGGTCGATTCAAAACAATGCTGCTGTTTTTTTCAATTGTGCCATCGCTTTCGTGTACCACTCTACTGTACCATCAGTACATGTATTGTACAGTATTGTACTGTATACCCAATCGTTGCTTGTTGCTGACGTCGCAAGGAAAAAAAAGAACAATCGCGGTAATTTTTGACCAGCTGATAGCTCGTCAACGTGATGCCTATGATTTCGTGGAAACAAAAATGAGCTGAGAAAAATTACCAGTAGTTTACAACCAAGCGACCCGAAAAAGACCTTGGCGTCCATATAAATCCTTGCAAGGTCTGAGAGATGAAGTCTCAACGTGGGGAGATCTGAGAAAAGTTACCCCTTGACACCGGGAATGAATGCAAACAAAACAAAACGAGGCCTGTGTCGCTTGGTGCGTCCTACGATCAGAAACAAGAATCTGGGCTCTGACGCGGAGAAGAAAGGAACAGAGGAAGGAATGGCACATGTCTAGTCGAATGACGGTGGAATTCTTCTCAAACGGCCACTCTGTGCTCAACAGAATCAAAATCGCAACTGAGTCTACAGTATTGCGTCATACAGTAAACGACCAACCAGAGCCATCCTGTTGTTCCGTCCGCGACCATTTTCTTGACTTTTGGCCAGGTGTGGCGTATGGCACAACGGTTCCAGAAAACGGGCCGCGCAGCAATAGTGAGCAGGGGTTTACGAGTTTTAAACATGTACTCGAGTTTAAATCAATCAATATATGATCCCTTTCCCGTTCTTTACTTTGCGCATCATCCTGATGCCATCCCACTTTTTGTGAGAAGGTTTTTAACCTCCATGAGATCTGATTGGTTGATGGCGGACAGTTTTGAGACTGTACTGTATGCAGTTTTGTATAATTGTAAAAATAGCAAGAAAAGAACCCGATAGATCCGGATAAGAGGCTGACGTTTATCCGGGAGAGCCTCATGTGCTGGACTTGTTCTGGCAAGATCGAATCAGACCCATGCGGTGAGCGGATCGGAACCCACGCCAGGTTCCAAGGACATCCCAAGGCGAAATGCTTCGTGTCTCGCAACAACGAGTCTCTATATGTCGCATGTCTTTGATGCCTTGCTACCCACCAAGCAATTGTGGTCCTTCCGCTTCAATCGGCGAATGGTTTTAGGGACACCAGCTCATCATCGTCGTCCTCGCTGAGATCAAATCGGTGGGGTGGCCACGTCACGGAGAATAAACAGTGGCTTGGGCGAAGTGTTGGATATCGAAGATCCGTGTCCGCTCGCCCCAACAAGACCATTCCCACTACCATCTCCACTGAAGATCGAAATCACGCTGCCTAATACACCCGAGACTGCTGTCTCTGGTTGTTGTAGTTGAAGCAGCATCTGCATTTCACTTGGACTGTGACCACAAGTCGTGAAATCCATGGAATCATTGCGGATCATTGCAGCCAAATCCACATTGGCACCACCAATCAAGCGCCGCGGATGCAAAACTATGCCAGATCGGATGGAGCCACCGGCACGAAACCGTCACCGCAACAAGAACACATACAAATGCAGCGTTAGCACTCTCCACCACTTCAACAAGGCAAAGACAAGAAGAAGAGAATAAAATGGAGGAGCAAAGCGATGAGGAGAACAATCAGGATCGACTCTTGCCACGTTGTTGAAGTGCCCCCTCCCGCCCAGCAGTTGGCACCAAGCTGCTCATCAGCTCAGTTTGCATCTCATCCCAAACGCCACCACATTCCGACCCGATCGCTGTCCCAACTCCGCAATCCCAAAGAGTTCCATGTTTCCCAACCAGGCCACGAAATCATCAGATGCACCAAAAAGCAAGTGCTGTCTGTAGTACAGCCAGCACCCCCTGCACAGCTGCTGTACAGGAAGTGCCGTACACATCCGCAAGCACACGGAATTGGCTCGGCATGTTCGAGAAGTGGCGGCGCACTGGACCCAACTGCCGTCGCATCGACGAAAAGATCACACAGCCTTGGCTGAGCACTTCTAGCGATCTACAAGCGGACAGTTTCGTCGCGGTACTGATCGTTTTGGCTGACGAGGCGTCATTGGATTCTTTGCTTTTTCTTTCACAAGGGAGATGAGAGCCTTAAGTGACGGCGAGCCACTTCAGCGCAGCCCATGAACAGGTGCATCGTGCTCCATGGCGTTTTTTTTCTTCTGCGGAATTCTTTTCCCTCTCACGCTTTGCCCCCAGGATGGTTTTTTTCCTTCTTCCACAAGTCAGGCTGCAGCCGACTACAGTATTGTACGTACCTACAACAAAGTACAGTTCCAATAACTGGAAGAAGTTGATCCTTTTCCTTTTGGGTTGGCGCCTGAATGTACTTGAGTAGCACATTCTTGAGATACTGAGCCATCCAAAGCGAAGCCAAACGCCGCACGAACCGACATGACCACCGCGTAAAACACCGCAAGAGAAGACATGGCACGACATCAAGTCAACGAAAACCCCAAGCGAACACGGTGCGATCCTGAACCAAAGACGGTTTCCTTACTTCAGTATTGATGGCCGTTGCACGCTTCTCACCACCTTTCTCCATCAATCGCTTGGCCTGACGTTTGCACACGTCCAATAGCACACAGGCATCTTCTTTCATACTGTGGTCCCCATCGTCCAGGCCGCCGCCCCCAATCCACAAACAAAACAACCAAGGTGAGACATCCTCCTCCTTCTCCGGTTTCCTCCGCATCCCCATCTCCGTCTTCTCCCCTTTCCTCTTCTTCGTTTTCTTCTTGATTTCCTTGATTGCATACCTGCTTGTGGAACATGTCGGTGCGTTCCTCCATGCCCCGCAGCCAAGTCTGCAGCTGAACTATGGATTTGTCTTGAGGAGTCTCAGGCGGACGTTGTTCCGCGATGGTATTATCCTCTAGGGCGTCGTCGGCTTGTTATCGGCTTTTCACGTGATGGCCCTTTCTCCTCTTCTTTAGCTCACAGCCGCACCTCGAGTTGCGCAATGATGGCTTGTTGTTGCTGCAATTGGCTTCTCAACAATGCTATTTCCTCTTCTTTGACCGCAAGCTCTTGGCTCTGTTTCTTCACTTTGCTTTGCAATCGCAAAAACGCTCTGCAGTCATCATCAGCTTGCTGTAGTTCCTTGCTGGCTCTCTGGTGCGTCGCACTAGCATCAGCTTTAGCAGCGGCGTCCTGTTGTGTTTGCTGGCGCTGTTGGGTAACTCTTCCACTGGTGCCTATTCCTCGCAAAACTGTTGTCCCATAAGATGATTCGTTTTCGAGGGATTAGTCTTGAGCGATCCTGGATGGCGTCCCGCGGATGGAGGATGGAATGTTACCGTTCCATTAGCTTCTTGCTGGGACTTGGTTGGAATCTCTGACTGGCAAATTGGTCTGGTAGCATCGACGCTTGTGACACGTTCGATGGGCTCTGTCAGCAATCTGCTGGCTTGTGATACATACGAGGTTGTAGCAGCTTTCTTCATGTAGTGGCTGCTAATCTTTCTTGGTGCTGTCAAGGCAGCATCTTGATGAAACACTATTCCGAGCCCACCAGGCTCTTGCTGCTTGTAAGCGTTCGCGCTCCCACGTGTTATTATCGTTGTTGTTGTGGAGAATCTGTTGCAGCATCACAGCCGTCCATGACGACGGCGACAACGCTGAGCCAGCAGTGCCAGAGACACTGTGGTCGGCGAGTTGTTGCTTCTGACGCGTCAAATACGTGCTGTTTGCTCGCCAGTGTGATTGGTGCCATATACTTCTTTGGCTGGCTCAGTGCTATCAAAACCACTTGCGCTGGTTCTCGTTATGTGAGGACTGTCTGCTGTTGCCGTCGCGACCAAGGCCCAGCTAGGAGACTTGAGATCGTGCTCCGGTTGTCGCTGTTTGGTGCTGCTGTCACTTGCTTCTTGAGAGTGGCATGCAGCTTGAATACGACCAGAGACCAACTCTCCAGCATCTGCCACAACAAGGGAACCGCGTCTCCATCACGAGCTCACCAGCTTCCACGTGGTTGTGATGGGTAAACCGATTCCATCAATAGCCAAGAATTTAGCCTTCTTATCTACAAACACTATCTGCATATCCGAACTAGAAAAGTTTTCGATTCTGCCCATCAAGACGACACTTCTCATTTGCGACCGTTTCAAGTGCTGCAAAGGCGATCGTAGGTTGGCCTTTGGGGCTTCAGATGTCTTTCCAGTGTTGCGTCACTTGTCAAATAAACCAAGAATCGATGGTTGCTTGCTTCATTTTGGGCTCACTCGAACTCGGTGCAGCAGCTTTGGCTCCACGGCCTCCACGACCTCCCCGGCTTCCCCGACTTCCACGTCCTCTATTGCCACCACGCCCTCGACCAGCACCCGTGACCACTGATTCGCTGACAGACTCTTGCTTTGCATCTTCTTCGGTTGCTTTGGCCAATGCTTGATTGGTGGCTTCAGGGTTTGCTTCTGCTCCGACTTGCTTTGGTTCTTCTTTGATGGCCGCCGCCACAGTGTTGCGAGCTGATACCCGAGTCGATCGACGCTTTGGAGACGGGGATTTCGTGTCAACGGCAGCAGTGAATGGGGTCTTCTGTCCGTCGTTATCAATGGCAATACGCGATGACCGACGATTGGCACGACTTGATGAAGAATCTGTGGTCGCTACGAGACCATCTTCCATAGCAGCGTTTTGCTGAGGATCTTGAGTACTTGCTTTTTTCCCTCTAGGTGGAGACCTTTTGGTGACCGGTTGGGATACTTCTGTTGTGGTAGATGCGTCTGTGGTCGCGGATGCCTCAAGCGCAGTTGCTTTCTTTGCACGACGAGATGGAGTCGTTGTCCTGTTTTTTTTCGGTGCAGCTTTGGCAGGTGACTTTCGTTTGGCTGGAGTCTTTCGACGTGTTGCTCTTGCCGTTATGACTTTTTTACTGTCTTCTTCTTCCTCCTCCTCTTCTCCTTCACCAGCGAGCTCTTCCTCCTCCTGATCATCTTCATCTTCTTCGTTGTCGCCCATTTCATCGTCAGTGTCAGTCAACTCCAATTCCTCGGACTCGCTCTCGGTTTCGGTCTCTTCGACCTCTGACTCAGAGTCATCTTTGCGTCGTCTCTTGCGTGGCGGTGCCTTCACTGTCGCACAAGCTTTGGTCTGTTTTGGTACTGGCTTGGCAGTTGGTGTCTTCTTGTTTGCTTTGGCAGGTGATTTGTCGGGTTTGGCAACCGAAGAATTAGCTGAATTAGCTGCGGTAGTCGTTGGTTCATCTGGCAAGTCCTCTGCGTTGGCAAACGTTCTTTTGAAGAGCAACTTGGACGAATTCAACGCGTTTCGGAACGATGGGCAGCGAACGTAATGCGAGAGATCATCGCGCATCTCCATCACCATGAGCAGCCCTGCGTGGCCGGCGCAACTGACAAAACGAGGTGCTTTGGCGTTGACGTCCGTGCTGGTGCTGAACCGAACGCAGTGCAGCGCAAGCTCTCGCGGACAAAACGCTCTTGTCGTCTTGGTGGTCGGTTCGCCGGTCACTTGCACGACTTTTCGGGACATGTCGACCGCGAGATGGGTGTGTTCCTTGGTACTCAGAGGCTCTCTTTGGCCCGCGTTGTCTGTCTCGGGGATGTCCAGTTCCAGGTTTTGTAGGAAAAACTTGTTCACTTTCTTTTTGGCTTGACTAACTTTCATGAGCTTGAGATATCTCAAGCACCCAGCAGCACAGCAGGTCACGATGACGGGGATTTTCTCCGTGCGGATCACGCCTACATCCCACACAGGCGAATCCATCTGCGGATGAAATAGGATTTTCTGGGTCACACCGCTCTAGTGAATCGAGTGCAACCATCCGCGAGGACCGAGGAGTTAACAGAATGCTCGGGACCACAAGCTTGTATCGACGGCGTCACTCACCGCAATAAAGTGCAGATAGACCCATCCTTGGTCACTTGTCACCAGCAAACATGTTTCGTCCATCCATACCAATGAGATTCCCCACGCGGCATGAACGCGCTGTGTTCGAAGCGGGATACGAGGCTCGCGTACATCCCAGAGCTTCAGAGATCCATCCTGGAAGCCATTGAGCAAAACAGAAACAAAATCTTTCACCGACTGACAGCCTGATTGTTCGGTCTTGAATATCGCTTACATTCCCCGTGCAGGCAAACACCCACGGGTCCCCAGGAGACCACGCGACGTCACGAACTGAGATCCATCCCCATCCCCATTCAGGTGATTCTTGTTTGGCGATAGCTTCCACTACGATCGGTTCATCACGGATCAAAACAGTTCGAACGATCAAAAGTGCCAAAAGATCCCCTACACAAAGCTCACCATCTTGGAAGTACGACTGCGGCTCGATCTCCATCGCCTTGTTCCACGAGCCTTGGGAGATCACTTCCTCCAGATTCCACAACGCCACCGACCCTACACAGTCCATTTTTCGCAAGGATTGCCGTCACCAACTCAGATCGTCTCTCTAACCAGTTACTTTTTGATATCGCACCATCGGATCCTCCTGTAAGCAAGAGGTGACTCTGGAATGGCGACCAGGACAAGCAAAACTGGATAACACTGTCCACAACAAGAGATGCAATCGGCTCCAGGTTCTGCACGACTGGCTCTTCACCATCGTCTGTCGAGACACAGGCTTTGGGAACAGTAAACAACTGCACGCTTCCATCATGAAAGCAGGCTGCCACGACCCCCAGAGCATCTGGAAACGCTGGCTCCAGTTGTTCTCGAGTCAGTGGACACCACTTGAGATCCCACACCGCTCCATGTTCATGCTTGATGGCGTACACCAATCTCACATTGGGTTTCTTTATGGGGTTCGATGCAAATGCCCAGAGCTGTAAAAGCCCTGGACTTGTGTCTTGTGAGTCATAGTGGTGATCAGGCGGCCGAGGGTCCACAACTCGCCCTTGCGGATCGGTTCTGCACGGCGGATTGGTCGCAGCAAGCAGAAACTCCCACTCGGAGGTCCCATTCGCGGATTGGCAACATGAAGGAAGCCAGTCCATGGCCCAAAGAGGTCCTCCGATGTTGAGCGCAAACGTATTGGGCTCTATCTCGTGGAATTCAAATGGTTCCAGTTGAAGTGTAGACGTTTGGTCGACCTGCCGGAAGAATCTGTTGGTAGACTTATGCTGCAGCTTGGACGGACATTTGTAATTGGTACGATTGAAGATGGCGTCGTACTTCATGTCGTGCCGCCGGTCCAGTCGCAACGTGCGAAAATGCTGACCAAATGGCACCTTTTGGCGCCATGCTGTCAACGTCTTCGTCACTGTTGGTGGTTGCGCCATGAAGGCTTGTTGGCTTGCCAGCTGGTGTGGCACCACTCGCGATAAAGTACGCATGCGATCCATCCTATTCAAATGTGAGCTGCACTCACATTAAGTGCGAATCGGTGTTGGATGAATCGAAAAGACTTCTTAGATGCCCAATTGTGGCTGAGAGAAGTGGCGCTGCCGCCGCGGTTGCAATGGCCTGAGCCAAAGAAGAGCCCTATGGAGTCGACCACACAGTGCACAGTCACAGAACGTCAAGTCGAACATTCGGCAGACTCGTCGCTGCAAGCACAGAACCAACAAGAGATCGAGCCACTTCTTCCATTTGCTGAGACTGGAGACCGCAACTCCAGCGAACCTTCCTGCTTTTGCTGCTTTCATGTGAAAGATCGGTTCTGTTTCTTTGGCGTCCAAGAAGAAGATCAGGACCAGACCCAACTGCAACTGGAACTAGCAATAGTACGTCCTGGACGACAAAGCATCTCCAGAGAGTCTTCCACAAGCAGCGACGACGGAATTCCCCATGGCGTGTATGCTCGTTTTGATAACCGCCATGTGTATTGGATCAATCACAAGTTGATTTGTCGTGTGTTCAAACCAGAAAGCGTGTCGTCGATGCCCACAGAGGCAACAGAACAGGCGCCGCCACCATTTATGGGATTCGAGTTTGCATCTGTGAGTCTTCGGATTTGGATGAATCATGAGCGATTGTCCCGCCATGCGGCAAGCTCAGCACTTGCGCAAGTGATAACCAAGATCTCGAAGCTTTTTGGCCATGAAATTCTGGCTTCACGGTGGAGCGGAGAAGCATGTGAACCACCGCGTATGCGCCATCCTTTTCATCCATTTGGATTTATCTGCCAGGGACTGAGAAGAGGAAGAAAGCGTTTGCGCGATAAGAACGATGAAAGTCAAAATCAATTTGAGATGACGGTCGAGCAGTTTCTTCGGTCTGTACGCCAGATGTTCGGCAAAGAAGCGTTTCATCACCTGCAGGTCCAGTGTGATCAATGGCATCTGACAACAGCATCAAGCACGACTGCAAGTCACACTCAAAGTCAGATTGCGAGCGAACCAAATCAACCAGAAGGAGGAACGACAGCAGCAACTGAAGATGGAGCTGATTGGCAACACCGCAAGCTTTCACAACGAGAGTTTGTGACTCTTACGAATGAATTGCTGCGTTTTGCTGGAGAGAGAAACGACGATTACTGCAGGATAATGGAAAAATGGTCTGATTTGGAGCTCCCAACCAGCTGTCGTCTCCATGAAGGATGCTGTGACTTCACACAGCAGCAAGAGGTACGATGTGCCATTCAAGAGCTCCTGCCTGACACCACGGTTGCTGACGAGGTATCTGGTAGAGTTCAAGCAAATGCCTGACCTCGTGTTGGAGCGCGTGGGAGGCATTTCTCAAAATATCTCAGCTGCTTCTTGAGAAGAAGAGCAAGGCAGCAACGTAATGCGTGGATGGTCTCAGATGAGAGTGATTCTTCTGGTGCAAGTGACTCACATAGTGTTTCGGTGTGCCGCAGCAGCTCACAAGAAGTCGAACCGTCTGCAACGCTGCTCCTTCAACAGGCATGCGAGTCCTTCAAGTGAGTGTTTCAACCACCACGATGATCATCAGGAGCATTGCATTGATTTGGAGTACGAATCAATACGAATCAATGCCATTTGTTCAGGAGATTCGTTGTGCCTTCCGGCGCAAAGACACAGCATCAGCAGCACTTGTCTGCCAAGCGTCAGCGACTGGTGAGCTTTTGAATTGTCTTGGGTTGAACTGTAACAGGATTGGCAAACACTGAGGGGCTTTTTGGCCAGGGTGAGTATGAACAGATGCTCTTTCAAAGTCTACGACCACTTGGCATGGAGGAAGACGTGGTCGTCTCAAATGCACATGGCTCCTCCTCGTCCAACAAACGTGACACCAACACCAATTCTTCCAATGGCAACGCCAATGACAAGTCCAAATCGTCGATGCCGGCACATTTTCCAAAGCATCTTTTGCAGTTTGTCAAGTCCAAGCGCAAGGATTGGCTTCATCAAGAGATTGAGCTGCAGCTGTTTCCGTCTCAGTAGAGAAAGGAGAACGCAGCGAAAGCCGCACAAGTCGGAGCCAAAGACATGATCCGCTCCACCGAATGTCCACAAAAAGCAGCTGCCAACTGATGCCAGGGCGTCGTCTCTTCTCTCTTTTTCGTTGTTGACCACACTTCCTCCCTTCCCTTTAATTGAGCAAAAGCTCGCGTCCTCCATCTCGTCAATAGCGGCAGCGTCCCGTCCATGAGCGCTTCAATCTTTTGCCTGGCCCTCTTGCACTTTTGCCCTTTTCCGCGATGTCTACTGTAGCACTGGCACATGGTACATCCCGGTTCAAGTATGTATTCGTACTTAGTGGCGTACTTTGGGAGGCGTCAACTGAACCGGTCCCGGTTGTTTCCACTCGAAAGCGGCGGCCCGCAAACAGTGACTTTCCCTTGTGTGAAAGCAATCTTCTTCAAGAAAAAAAAGAAGGAAACCCCAACAGGAAAAAGGAAATCCAAAGGAAAGCCCCAAAGGAAAAGGAAAGAAAGCAGCAGCCACGGATGGGGAACGACCACTCGACCCATGCCACGCCCAAAGGATCAGGCGTGCCCTTTGTGAGCTGGAAAGGTGGCGGCTACCATTTTGCGGAACCGGCCTGCTACCGCTATGACAGAGTGGCCAAAGTGGTATGTCACTGACCCTTTGATGATGTATTGTCTGGAATGGAGGCGAACTCCATGGAGCGGCGGGGGGGGTGAGGGAAATGATGTGCTTAATGGATGCATGATCGTTGCCGGTGGACTTGGACACGCTGGTGGCTCTGTAGGTGACGGCGCAGATCGTGTTTACGGACCCACCGAAAGCCGATGCCGAGCTTCGTAACAAAGAGCAATTGCTGGGCAGCATCGTGGTGGTCGAACGAGGCGGTCGGGTGCATTTTCCGGATATCGTGCGTAAAGTCATCAATGCCGGCGCCGTGGGTTGCATTTTCGTGGAACGTTCGGCCAACAACACGACCCAATCGCTCTTTGACGGCTTTCATTCTTCTGGGAGACACCCGGTCGCGATCCCCGTTGTGCTGCTCTCGAAATCCCATGGCGATCAACTGATGGATCAAAAGCCACCGCGGGTCTCCATCGAGTTTTTCTCAGGCGATCAGGCCATCCAGAAAATCACACATGACGACATCTATCTGGCCGTGGCCACAGCAGCCCGCGCAGGAGAAGTTGAGCTGCTCAAGCACTTGTTATATGCCGACACCACGGGCGCTACACTCCAGAATATACCCAAAGCTGTTGCACTATGCGACGCCGCAGAAAACGGTCATGTGGATTGCATTGAGATTCTCCATGGATTTGGCGTTTCGCTGGATGAACAAAAGGTTGGATGTGTTGTCAGTGTTTGCGCGTCTCGACTTTTTTGCATTGCTGATGCGAGTCACATTGCTGCTGGACCTTTTCGTAGCCAAACGGAACGACAGCGTTGATGGTTGCTTGTTCAGCAGGCAATGTGGAGGCAGCTCGCGCGCTATTGATGTATGGTGCAAACGTCGACATGGAAGATGTGCGTTGCAATTCAAAGATCAAACTCTTGGGATTGTTATTGCTGACAAGCGTTCGTGCCGCGGGGAATGCATAGGTGCATGGGTTCACAGCCTTGATGGTTGCTGCGAGAGACAACAAATTGCAGTGCCTGAAACTACTGATTCGCAAAGGAGCGCGGATCAACTTGTCGCGGAATAGAGTACGTGTTGGACCTCGCACTGCCGTGGTTTGGAGTCATTTGAGGATCTCACGTATTCTACTCAGGCCCGAGGAAGTACAGCTCTTCACTGCGCTGCCCGAGGTGGCTTTCAAGAGATCTGCAACATTCTGATTGAATCGGGTGCCCAACTTGATGCACAAAGTGTATGTACCATCATCCAACTTCTCCATGTCCAACGACCCAATTGATTCTGTTGTTTCTCCATATGGTGCCTTTGATAGCCAAACAGCACGACGGCATTAATGGAAGCAGCACGCGCTGGTCGACTTGGCTGCGTCAAGTTACTTGTGCACAGTGGTGCCAATCTCGATGCGAAAGATCGGGAAGGTCATAATGCGGAATGGCTCGCTCACGCAGCTGGTCACAAAGAGATTGAAGACTTCCTTCGCGATCGTGCAGAAAGCGACAGCGTCAAGAACCACCGGCGACGGATCGAAGACACGATCACAAAGGAGAACTCAACATTGGAACAGTTGCTTGACATGTCAAAGTCAGGCAGCGTGTCGGTCGACATTCTGCAGCGTGAGATCACACGTGATGAGAAGTCTTTGCGATGGCTTGAGCAACCACACGTTATTTATGATGTTTTCCGGCTTTTGACTCATCCTGTCTCGAAAGATGACGTGCCTGATCCACGCTATGGACTTTACAAAGTGCAGCACTTCTGCTGCGAGATCATCCTGTCGTACCCTCGCAGGATTTATTGTAGAAGAGTGACGGTTGGCAAGGATGTGATCGATGAAGCGGATCTGGCAACCTCAGCAGGGTATTTCAAGATTCTCTTCAACTTCATCTGCAATTCAGGGCCACTAGATGACGTTCTGTTGGTTTTGTTTTGCAAGGTGCTCAACCACTTCATTCTTCACCAGCAATTGGGTGAATTATTGATGAAGTTTCTTGCCAATGACGGCAAATACATGGTTCCGTGGCTGGTGTGTCACATTGGATCGGACTCGATCCGCGACACTCTGGTGTGGCTGCTGTATTGTGATATGTCGGATGAATTCCAGGCTAACATCCGTCAGAGTGGGCTATTCGAGTGTTTGTTTGAGCGTCTTCACTCGTGGCAACGCACACTAGGTTGGGGTGTTGGGACAGCATACCAGAGAGACTCTGTCGAGAACATATGCTCCTTGATCAATTATGTGATTAAGCCACCCGCTGTTTATATCATGGGTGAAGCCGCGACGTTCGTGTATGATTCTGATTGCAATTTGCCATTGATCATTGACCAGTACTTCCCAAATCGCCACAACGAGCTATTCAAAACTCTTCTGTTGGTTTTCGAGTCGTGTGACGTGTCGTTTGGCAAGCTGATCGACTTGGGATATGCAGAGATTGAGCGCCAAGTTTTGACTCAGGGCAGCTTTGTGCTTCATGAAGGTGGTGCTCTATCGATTGTGATGTGTTTGATGGCGACTGTTGGGTACCATCGTCGCCCACGGGACGTCACCAGCATTGAGTCCCTCCTGAAGGAGTCACAAAAGGCACTGCTTTCGTCTTTGATGTCTCGTGTCGGCAAGTTTGTGGAGTTGTGCCGAACTGTTGTCGCAACGGAAGAGAGAATTTCACAAGAAGAAGAACAGGAAGCAGCTAGAGCTGGTCCATTGAGTGCAAATGGAAAGCAGCGATCAAGTCCGTCCAAAGTGCGCCGAAGAAGAACTGCTGCATCTATCTTGAAAAGCAAAGGGACTGCTCTTTTGCATTTGATCAGCTTTTTCAAGCGTTGCGTGTTCCTGCAAAGTGCTGCTTTGGACGCGATTCTGGCTCAAGCAGGCTTGATGCCTTGTGTGCTGGCGTGTTATGGTGCACACCCAAGTAATAGTATCCTGCACCACGAACTCACCGATATTGTGCGCTTTGTCTTGATGGACCCAGATCAACAAAGACAACCATCGTGCCCATTATTGAACAGTATGTTCACACCCACCGCCAACATTCTCGATATTGTGATGAACGCTTATGTCAGCCAACTGCAGTACAAGGGCCACATGACAACCATTGCCAATAGTATTTTCACCTTGATCAACACTCCTGTGCGGCGCGTACGGTCTGCATCGTCCATGAGCAATGGCGAAGAGCTAGACTCAAGTATTCAAGAAGTTGTGCGTGAATACACAGAGCAAAATGCACAATGGGCGAAATTCGAATCACGTCTAAAAGAGCAAAACGATACAGAAATGATGCCGCTCGGGGAACGCAATGCTCCCCTTTGTGATGGATGCCTGCAGCTCAAGGAATTCGCTGTGGAGTACGTGTCCATGTCGATTGATTCTATGCCACATATGACAGGGTACTTGGAGACACTTTTCTCGAGTTCGGCCAGCCATCATTGTCGCGTCATTTACACTGATGAGCATTTGTCGGGGTTTTTGTACAAAAAAGACAAGATCCATGACCACATTCCGATCCCAGAGCCTACTCGGGTGTCCTCTTTCATCCAATTTCCTGTTCCAATGCCATTCCATGCACTGACGTTCACATGTACCTTCTTTGGATTGTGTCGCAAGTGCGGCAAGCTTTGGTACTGTGACTCGTTGCAAAGCGCCAATTGGTCGAATCGAATGAAATGGGTGATTCCAACATCAGTTCGGAAGTGGTACAGCTTTGGAGTCACGGAAGGACCTGGAAGTGGTGCGCATGGCATTCAGTTTTCGACCAAGGGCTATAAGAACTTTATTGTGCTGACGGATACTTGGGGAAGACAAGAGCAATGGGTTCATGGACTGGAAGAAGCCATCGAGACCATCAACACCCAAGCTGCTCGCAAGATGGACGCCGAAGCAGCAATGGCGATTGAGATCGACAATGAAGTGGACAATGATCCTTGGTTGGAGAATCCTTCGGACGAAGAGGACAAGCTTCAACTACGTCCACGGTTCCATACAATCGGATCACTTGTTGCTGGGTCGAATGGCGAGTCATCTTCAACAGACTCTGCTTCTTCATCGTCTTCTTCAGAGATAGAGACAAAAGATACCAGTAATGGAGGCAGCAAGAATGGAATTGCTACACGAGCAGCCGATGTCACAAATCCAGAGGCAACTTCCCCATCCTCGTCAGCAGATCCTACGGACAAGAGCAAATCACCGCGTTCTTTATCTCCTACCTCCAAGAAAACTATCAAGAAGTGTAATAGTGAACGGAAGAACGACACAGATCTGTCAATTTTTCAACCCGACTCCAAGCGTTTCGCAGAGATTCTGAACAATCTCAAGCGATTGCCCAGCGGCGACAAGGCCTCCAGCTCGAACTCGATTGCGGCGGAGATTGCTCGCGTCCGAATGAAACCACTGAGTTCTCCTCCGATTGATCCGGGGTCACTTGAAGGACAAGTGAAAATGAAAGTGACGAATGATCCGATTCCGCTCAATGAACTGGATTTGGCCACGTATGGCAATGGCCGACTGACTGACAAAAGCGATAAGCACATCTTGCGGCATGCGACTTCGACCCCCGTGTTGGAAAAAGTTGACCGACGGAAATCGGCGTCAGACTGGCGCTAGAAGAATCAGTAGATGGGATGGAACACGGGGATAAGAGTAACACCCCGATCGAACCGCAACGTGAAAACCAAAAACAAGCATTTATGAGTGAGGAGTAAGTGAAAAAGAAGTGGAGTCCAAATCCGATTAGCGACCAGCAACGTGGATCAATATATGGCCCGACAGAATCCATGAAACAACGCGTGGGGCAACAAATATACACAGCTTTAGGTGAAAAGCGTCTGCCAAATGGAAGGTTTGACCCAGTTGTACTCGTTGAGTTGAACCGTCTGCAACAACAACAAAAAAGTGAACGTCAGTCAAGCCATTCACATCAGCCCAATGTGAGTTCTGTGATCAAACCTTTTGTATTTGGGTGTGCAGCTTGTTCAGAACTTGACGATGAGTTTCAGGAAGTGGAGGAAACTGACCATCCGATTGATGTTGACCAAGAGACCGATTCTCTAATGAAGTGAGGGCCTTTTGACGGGTTTGTTGAACCAAAAACTTGTCCTGCGCTCGCTCAATGTCAAATAGTGACTCGAAGAACTTCATTTGCGTGTAAAGCATCTGGTCAGAGAATTCCGCAGCAACTGTGCCTCGACAACCAGGTGCCGAACAGATATCACCATTGCCTCGCAGCGATTGCTTTTGAGTGCGGGTCTTGCAGGTCACATCGGAGCACACAACCCAGCCTTCATAGTACTTGCGCGTGGCTTCACGGGTCGCCAGATGCAGTCGATTGGACAGCACGGCAAACAGATCATCGCCGACTTGGCCCAGAATGCCTTCTTGATCAAAGCCCCAAAACTCAGCACCGCATTCTGGTGCAACACAATAGAGTCCACTTTGCCAGTGCTTGGAACCTGTTGATCCTGGCAATGCCGCTTCCCAATAAACCCCAGGGAACGCATTCTTGCACTTGCATTTGCCGCAGACCAATTCCAATGGTTGACAGTTTCGGAATCGATCTTCATCGTGCTGCAATACGCTCGGGATTGCGTCTTGATCATCGTCATTTTCACTGCCCAGGTTCTGCATGTTGTGTGCAAATTTGGCCGTATCCAACCCCATGCAGTGTGCCAACTGGGCACTGGATGTTCCTTCGATATGGGCACACAAACGATTCACTGGTGGATGGATCTGGGCCTCCAAGTACCATTCAAAATCCACGGAAAGCTTGCCATTTGACCGCTTGACTTCATCCGGATGGTAAGCCCGACGACCAGTGCCGGGTTCTTCTTCTTTACAAATCACATATGGAATATGCGATCCAGCCCCGATGGGTTTACCCTGTTGCTTGAGCGCCAGTGCAACCTGCACATGGTATTGCTTGCTCTTGTCCGGGTACAATTCGGGTTGCTTGTTGAGGCTTTTGGTGATTACAAATTGTTCCAATGGCTCTTCCTCGTTGCGGATGCGTTGCGCGCATTTGCGCAAATGCTCGTGGATTTGTTCCACGACTTCATCGCGACTCTTTCCCGACAGAATGAAATCCAAGATGGCATTGCCCATGGCTTTGGAGATCACACACCAATCACGACGCACCATGTCGAGACCCTTGACATCTTTTTCAATGCGATAATTTGGTGCGCCGGGCACCGCCACCGCACTTGACGGTAGTTCTTTGACCACCAAGGCGGCGTATTTCTTCTTGTTGAGCAACAGAATGGCCTTGAAGATGTAATCGACTTCAATCTCCAACAACTTGAAGTGCTTGTTACACTGCACCTGGATTTCACGACCAATGCGCTGGGCTTCTTCCAATTTGTCGCTTCGAGAGTCGACCATGATGGAATCGGTATCACCGTAAATGACATCGTACCCGCATTCTTGTTCGGCGACTTCTTTGGCGCGTTGCAACGTCTGACGACCCGTCGAAGTGATGAGCGCGGCGATGGGTTTGGCGTAAAAGCGCGAAAAACGGAAACCAAGACAACCGTACATGGAGTTGGCCGTGAGCTTGATGGCCTTTTGACGAATATCGAGTTGTTTGACTTTGGCCATGTTTCCAGCGCGGGTCTCGGCCTTGAGTTGTTGTTTGACTTGCTTTCGAGACTCTAGAAGTCGTTTGATGACAGAAGGAAGAATGCCTTCTTCACAGTTGGCACTCGGAAGAGCAGGGATATCGGATTCTTCCTCTGCACCAGTGGACGTTGCAGCAAGTTCATCGATTTCATCGTCGTCTTCACCGCGTTCGTTGGGGTCCTTTTTGCCCTTAGGGTGCTTCTTGGGCTTTTTGGAATTGGATGACTTGCCCATGGCCTGGTCACTCGTCAGCGTCCGTTCAACGGTTGTGAAGCAAATGTTGTACTCCTGTTGGGCCAAAGCAAGAACAAGCATGTGAGTCAGTCAAATGAATCGTCCGGTCACGACAGGATACTCAGATCCTTCCTTGAGTTCTTGAGCAACTTCAAAACCCACCCGAATGATCGAAGGATACAGCGAATTGAAATCCAACAGCACCACAAAATTGTCGTAAAGACCTTTCTTGGGCGCAAACACCATACCACCAGCATACGACGCTTCGCGTTTGCGGCTTTTCTTGCTGCCATCGCCATCTTTGGAATTGTTTTTGAACTTTTCCGGGACCAAAAACTTGTGTTTGGACACATTGAACTCGTGCAGCAACAGGTATTCGATCCGCTCGGCGCGTTTGTTCGCTTCCAGTGTTCGAGACCAAAGATACCCACACAGGTTCGACAGTTGCTTGGTCAACGGCAACACTTCGAGTTGATGCATCACGTGCAAGACAAACATAGCGTCATCAAGTGTATGACGAAGCAGCTTGACGAAATTTGCTGGACCACTTGCCATGATTTGATGCAAATCGTTCATCTCCACTTCCATGCGTTGCTTGTTGAGCAACACTTGCACGAGATGGCTCAACGTGTAGTTGTTTTGTGACGGCAAAAGCTCCTTTGAGGACACGTAGGTGTCACATAACAAGCGACCATTGATCAGATCGTCCATTCGATACTCATTCCATCCCTCACCCATATTCAACGGCTGGATACGACCTCGACGAAGACGCGTGAGTTTGGACCAGAGACCGCCCAGTTTGAAGTGGTCAATGCGCGAAACCAACAGATCCAGGCCGTACTTGTGCAAATTGTGCCCGACAATCACGTCCGGATCTTCTCGCTGGACTTTGGTGAGGAAAAAGCTTAGCAGCGCACGTTCGTTGGCTTCCAGACGCAGACTCTCCTGTTGGCGGAAGCGAGGGTCGTCTTGGGCTCCTTGGACATAGGCCTGTGGAAAGAAGCACGCCGAGTCCAATGGGCGAATAGCTGTGAAATGACTAATATGATGCGGTTCTTGCTGGGACTTGGAATCCTTTCCCCCTTCGGAGCTCACGCCGGTCTCAGTAATGGTCGAAAGTGCCAGAATCTCATGTTGTTGGGTCATCGGATTGCAGAACGACTTGATGCTGAGACTCATGACTGTCAGCGGTGGTGGCGGTGCGAGCGCCTGGCCCGAACCAGCAAGTGGATGAACATGCTTTGGGTCAAAACACTCGAATTCCATGCAACAAAAGCTCACACTCTCAGTGCCTTTGACCGCCTGGTCGATCTCCAGCCACCCTGGACCGAGCAACTTGCGTCGAATCAGGAAATTCTCCAGCGGACGTGTGGTTGCACCGCATATTCGAGAGAAATACTGGCCGCCACGCAAGCAAAAATCGGCGGGAGGAGCTGGGTACTTTGCCGGATACTTGACCTTGAGGTAGAGGTTTTTACCACGTGGAATGGAGTCAAGTTCGAAGGCATAGTTGCGCCAGACGAGTTTGGTATGAAATCTTTCTTGGTCTTTGCGCAGAGAGATACAGGACGGAATGAGCAAGGAATGGATCTCTTGATGCATCTTCATCCACAGTTCCTGTTGGTCGTCTTTGGAAAGATCCTTCATGGTGATCTCAGCTTCTGGTGAGGATGCCTTGGATTGGTATTTGGCTTGCAGAGCTTCTGGAATCTTTGGCACCACATACAGGTAGCGTTCCAGGTTGTTGACCACCACGCAGCAACTCTTGTAGGTGGGAACTCGCTGGGAAGCAGGCGACACACGTACTTTGCCAATCAGGTAGAGCTTTCCAGGTCGTTCACGCACTTCGACAGCGTCCATCCAGTACATGCGCAGCTTGTCTGATGATTCTGCTGCAAGAGGTGCAGTTGGATCAGCAGTCGATTCTGTTTGATCTGCTTCGCTCTTGACTGCAGGTTGGTCAATCTGCCACCACTCGGCTACTTCGTTGGATGGCACTTCGCCAAGGAGAGCATGACTGGAATTTTTAGTAGCTGTTGAGGTCGCAGGTTCGCCCTTGACCTCGGTCTTCATGCTGGCTCCTGCAAGTGCTCGAGCGGTTGGAGCAGTCGTTTTCAGACTGGTCTGGCGGGCTTTTTGGAGCAGCAGCTCCCGTTTTGAAAGCACCGGCTTGGCCTTTTCCACTTCTTCTTCTTCTTCGTTTGTTTCATGCTCTGGTTCTTTAGCATCACGATTTGATTCTGCTGAATCCTCCATCACTTGGTCACCAACATTGTCATTGGGTTGGCCGTCATATTCATAACCATCCATGTCATTATCGTTGTGGTCAATGGCATCGTGACGCACTGGTAGTTGTTGGTCTTCTTCTTCTTCTTCTTCTTCTTCTTCTTCTTCTTCATCCAGCTCCATAATCTTGGGACCTCGCGCCGCAGACGATTTCACACCCGCAGTGCGACGAGATCCGCTCGCATTGAACGATGAAACGGATCCGTACGCGACTGGTTTCTGAAAGCCCGACGTGGCAAACTCATCGGTTGGGTTCCGTTCCAAGTCGTCCAACAGACTATCGAGATCAATATCCCGTTTCACATTGCCACGCGCACGGCGACCTTTGGCGTGATTTGCTCCGCCCAAAGCTGCTGCGGGTCCCTTGGACGCGGCTCCAGTCGCGTTTTTGCCAGTCACGGAGTTGGAGGCCGAAAAGAACATGCTGGTGATTTTCTGGTCGTTGCCATTTCCCAGTTTGGCGCGTTGCATGCGTTTGGCGCGGCGAATGTACGAACTGGAGAGCGCACCGGCCGACCGCTTTCGGGAATTGGGGTCTTCGTCTGGTCCTTGCTGATGGTTGCGTGCATCGCCATCTACTTCGGGGTCGGATTCAAAAAACGTTTCTTCGCCGTCGTCGAAATACCCCATTTCTCCGTCATCGTTTTCCACAAACGGCATTTCTTGGCGACGTTTGCGCACGATTTGCTCGTATTCTTCTTCCGTGACCGTCTGGAAAATGCTACTCTCTTGCGGTTTGTATTGGGCCACCCGTGAAAGCCCCGACGATCGTCGACGCGCTTTTCGATCCTGCGGCACGTCGTCGTCAGCATGGTGAGCGTGGTCCCCGTCACTCTCGCTTTCGCTGTGGCTGTCACTGGCGTTGCCACCGTTCAGCGAGGCTTCACGGAGACGTCGGATCTCTTCCAGCGCAGCGCGTCGACTTCCTCCCGAAGAAGAACTTTGACCAGCCGTTGCTCGTGCCGAGCGTCGCGTACTCATCTGCTGCTGCTGCTGCTGCTGCTGGTTTGTGTTTCCCTTTGGCTTCCAGGGTTTCCTTTTGGGGCTTGCACTCCAAAAACCTTTTTTGGCGCGCTTTTCCAAGCTTTCAGCCAATGGTAATGACGCGCCAAAACCAATTAAGGTGGTCCACAATAGATTCGACCACACCAATACACTCAAAAACCTCCGACAATTGATTGACCGATGGATCTGATACTGGACTCAGGATTGGGGGTGGGATCTGATTCTGCGGTGGGCGGAGAAAAGAGAACAGCAACACAGACAGAACCCAAGCAACAACGTATTATCATGGCGTCCGCGATGGCCGCCAAACGGCTTCGAAAAGAGTACCTTGCGCTTCAGAAAAACCCCGTGGAGAACATCAAAGCGGTTCCACTGGAGACCAACATTCTGGAGTGGCATTATGTGATCACGGGCACCCCGGGCACCCCGTACGAAGGCGGCGTGTACCATGGGAAACTGCGGTTTCCGCCTGATTACCCCATGAAGCCACCGTCGTTGATGATGATCACCGCCAACGGACGCTTCCGAGTGAACCAGAAGCTTTGTTTGAGTATGTCTGACTTTCATCCGGAGACATGGAACCCCATGTGGTCGGTCAGCACCATGCTGACGGGATTGTATTCGTTCATGGTGAGTGGGCCCCACAGACCAAAACACTTGGGGTTCACAAAGGCATTAGACTAAGCACAAGCCCATGAGATCAACATGAAGACCACTGACCTTTGTGCGTCTGGAATAGGTGGAGAACCAGCCGACACTAGGAAGCATCAATACGTCCGATGCAGAGGTACATGCGATTGCAACTCTTGGTGGCGGCTGAAGGATTCTGATTCTTCGCATCGTCCAATAGAAACGGCGATTGGCTAGCATCTCACTGGCCAGCAATTGCGCGGATCCACTATTTTGCCGGTTGTTTCCAGAATATGTCGAACTTCATGAGAAATTAGAAGCCGAACGCAAAGCCTTGGCAGCTGCGTCGTCCAATCATGGGGAGGCCAGCACAAGCGCAAACACAACCAGTGCTGGCACGGCTGGGATAGCAACAGGCGATGCCGGTGTCGCTGACCATCAGAAACTTCACGGCAGACAACAAGAGAACATGGAGGACTATTTGCGACGCATGCTGGACGAGTGGGGGATCGTGGCGATTGGTGTGCTGTTGGTGGTGTTGATGTTCGTGTTTGTGTCTCTCTCCTGAGAATAGAACAACAAGTATTCGTTCGCTTCGTTTGACAGAATTCGGTCCCGATCTCTTCTTTCCATGTTCTCTTGGGTTATCTGTCCTCACTCAGCGCACTGCTGGGTTCCCAAGAAATCTAGCATCAAAGCGCTGCGTTCGCGCATGTCAATGGCCTTTTGAACAAAGTCTCTGGCTAAGGATTTCATCTCGTTGTCCACGTCGCCGACACTGCTGCTGCTGCAGCTGGCGGTGCCGCTGCTTTTTGTTGAGCTCAAGGACGAATCGAATTTCCGATAGAACGAGCCACTGCGACGACTCAGGTGACTCACGGCCTTGAGCTGCTGGGCACTTGGGAACTGGTGCGCTTCAGCGTCCATGACATTGATGACGTGCTGGCTGAAATTCCAGAGCTCATAAAGTCGACGTTGCCTCAACAAGTGCAGGATTGTACACCCGGCAAAGAGAAAGCTATCACCAAATTGTTCTCGGCTGGAGGTCACCATCCCGCTGGTTGACAACGGATCTTCTGGCTGTTGTTTGGGGTCCGGATCTACACAATAGAGAAATTCGAGAGCGCACCAGACGCGATAGAAGGCGCACGGGTTGGCTTCCCCACTGCTGGTATTGGTATTGCTGTTGGTGTTGGTTGTGGCGAATGCGTCGTCCAGGGCTTTATCATGGTGTTTGGGAGGCTTGACAGCAGCCCATTGGGTGGCCAGCGATGTGGACTCGAGTTTGCATCGGAGTCGACCCAACACGTGTTGGAACAGCTGCGTCACGTGAAAATGCCGTGCAGAGCAGTCACCACCAGCACGCTCCGAACAACTCTTTGGATGATCCATACATGGTTTCATCATCGTCAACCACTTGACGTCCTGTCGTACAAAGCACAAGGAACTCAACGACTCCACTGGGGGCTACGTGTCCAGAAGCGGACTCACCAGAGCGTCACTCAGAAGCAACAAAAAGTGCAACGCATTGCCGATTTGACGAAAGCAATGAAATACTTGCGCTTTCAACTCGTTTTGGTCCAACAGATGCTTGAAACGCCCTTCAAAGTATCCAAAACAACCCTCCGTTCGGTACATGAACGCAGGCATTTTGCATGGCGGAATGGCTTCACCCAAGGCATTGATGCACAGTGATAGCACATTTTCAATCTATTCATTGAAGAAACCGGACGGTACATCCTATGAGTGAGTATCCAACCCAGCACCATCAGTCCTGTTTGTACCTTGCTCTCGGCGAATGTGATGCATTCATTAATCAAGTCGGCCAGTTCCGCCTCTGGAATTAACGCACACATTGCGTCAAGATGAGGAAGGCTTGGCCAGAACAGAACGTCATCAGTCAGCCATGAGTTTGCTCACAATGGTTCTGACCCATAGTTTTACCCGAAAAAGTCCCGAAATGCTCGGTGCAACAAGTCGAATGCCACTCGATGCCGCGCACCGAACGCGTAATTCTCGGGTGCAGCAACGCGCAGTGTGCCATCGTTCAAGTTTTCTCGTGTTTTCTGTAGCGCAAGACTGGACGAAGTTGAGGACTGGAAAAACAACGGCAAGGGAGCACGATAGAACCGTTTGGAGAAGAAGTTGAACGCAAAGTTCTCAAACAAGTCGTACAACACTCGGTCGGTCAGTTGCACGCGGAGTCGTGTGTCCAGACAGTTGCGAAACACTAACGAAGTAGCATCCTGCACCGACCCTTGCCACGTCTCGTTGGTTTGTTGGACCAGAGCATCAAAAGACTCCATCGTGGACCAGCGACTGCGGAGTAATTCATGGGTCTTCTTAAGTACTTGCATCAGGTTTTGGAACTCGACGACACTTGTGATGGCTTGACTGCATTCAAGTCGACTCACAAAGCAATGCTCCAAGTCTTTGACGAATTTCCCATAGAGTTGCTGGCCCAACAGACCATGAAGATCCTGTATCTTGTCGACAAGTCGAACCCTTCTCTGGGCAGCAATCACATCGTAGACTCGTCGATGAGCTAGTACGATGTCTAGTTCACTGTGAACACCAAAACCATTGCGTGGCTGAGGACCAGCGTTGTCGTTGGCCTGTGCTAGAACTGTCAGAGACGCAAAGTTCTTGAAATGACTGTAGACTTGATCCGCCAGAAGGAACACAAACTGCTCAAAGCACAACGTCGCTTCCGACTTGACTTCGTCGTAGAGAAACTGCTGTTTGAACAAATACAGAGAAGCACTTGCTGCATCGTTGTAGATATCCAGCATTTGCATAGCCATTTCAGCGGCAATCAGTGAAGACGAGGCCAAAGATGACGATGACGCTGAAGGGGCCAAACACCCTCGAACGCCACTGCAATGACTTGGTTGCTTGTTGAGGTGCAGAATGTACTCCGTCAACCGCCACGGAATTGACGCCTCAATCGGAATCTGACTGCTGCGAGAGAGTTCCAGATAGAGTTCACGAAACCACAAGCACGAAAAGTCTTCCAGCTGACTCAACGTTTGATCGAGCATCAGAACGTGCTGGAAATGAAATGAGCGTCCATAAAAGGCAGACAGTTGATCGACATCGGCAGCATCCAGCCCACGTTTACCAAAAAACAGTTTTGACGAAGAACTCGACGCAGTGCTTTTCTTGTTGGCATGAAGAATGGAACGACGGGTAACCAAAGCGTCAATAAGTGTGCGCAAGTGTTGAAGCTGCCGGAGCGTTGGCCCAACCGCTCGCTGCTTCAACGCAGGCTGCTTGCGGCTCCTGCGGGATTGCTTGAAATCATCCACCAGCTGCGCAGGATCATCCCAATCGCCACACTGCCGCCACACATATGCTGTCAGAGCCATCACCGCTTTGGCAGGGACTGTCGACAAAAGGAAGAAAAGACTGCATACCGTGAGTCGCAGCTCGTGCAAGAGTCGTTCACAAGGCAACTTGTGCTTTTCAGCGTGATGGAGAATAGCCAAAACGGTGTGTTGACAAAACGACTGAAGAGATCGGTACACCGCGCTCCGAAGTACTGGCAGAAGCCGAGTTTGAACACGACGTATCACGCCCACCAGCGATTTGATCAACCCAATAACCTGAATGAGCGCATGGAGCTCTTCGCTTGTGTAGTTGAATCGCGTCACACGCTCGTATTCAAGTGACGGTGTGTCTAAAGGGGCACCTGCTTGCTGTATTGCCTCGTTGGTGGCGGGCGTTTGATACTTGAGTGCCAGAAACAGGAAGCACGAAGTCTTCCAGGTCGACATAAGTTTGAGTCCTTTGACCACAACTTCATACATCTGTTGGTCTCGCTCCACATCGTCCCCCTTGTTACTGCTGTCGTTGCTAGGTTTCTCCGTCAGATTCAGCGTCAAGCGCGCAAATCGCAGCATATAGTCGTGACAATCCGCTTTCATCTTCTTGATGTTGTGAGTCAGACTGTACATTGCGTTTCCCTTGATATCTAGCCATGAACGTGCCTGTCAGATCTCTTCCATCTGGTCATTATCCCGGACGTTTTCGCCCACCGATAGGTGCGTCTTTTGCTTCCGAGTCAAAGAAACTCGCGGTGCGAATACTCATCTCAGCAAACGTTGGTAGTACCGGGAAGCGCCGAATCGTCTTGATAATCTATCGCGTTGATCATTTCGAGTTCATAAAGAACCATGCGATTAGCAAATTCATCTGAACAAGTTATTGCGTTGGAGAGGGAAGGTGCCTACGATGTCAATCTTCTTGGTGTGGGCGTTGAACGAGTCTGGTTTACTCAGCTGACCATTTTTCTCTAGAATCACCAGAAGACATGGCATCACTCGAAGCCACGCAAAGTGCTGCGATGGTAGCAAAAAGAACTCATTGTCGAGAATCCACACGCAGTGCTTGAGTAGCAGTTTGATCACTTGTTCGAAACTGTTGTTGAATCAACGAAGCAGGGAGTCAGTGCCAGTCAGTGCCATGACCTGGAGTTGTAAAGAAAGAGTGAGACCCAACTGCTTGACGTTGGTGAGGTTGTGCCGTAGAGTATCAAAAATGGAGTGTTTGGAATGCAACGAGTTGCCTAGGAATTCCTGAACGCGTTCGATTTGTTTCGCGAGGGCTTCGGCGTCAGGAAGCGTGGATTTGATTTGCTGGAAAGCTCTGCCGCACGGACAGCGTGAGAACGCCAATTGACTCCAAAATGCTTGCAAGTCCAGCAATAAGACAAGCAAGCAAGCAAACCTCTTAAACACCGCAAAGTCGTTACGGATGCTTCCTTTGGCATCAGTCAGTCGATTCAGTTGCAGCAGCACGTCCATGAGCAAGAGGATGTGGTCCAGTAACACGTCCGGGATCACCCGTGTCCGGTCTTCTTGAACGGTAATTTTCTGCACGTTGTCACTTAACATCACGACAGCCTGCTGGACAAACTCACTGAGCAGCGTAACAAGCTCAAACCGCGTCTGTAGCACTGGATTGTCATGTTGAATCCGTCAACGACTCCTGCCAGCCAGAAACACTCGGAGAGCATACACTACCTTTGAAGACGCTGGAGTAAAATTGCAGGATCTTGTTGGGATCTTGTTCGCTGAGACTCACTGGGAATGCTCTGGTGCAGTTTCTCGCGCAATACAAGCGCTTCAAGAGCCATTTGCCATGGCGGATCTTGAGTTGAAGCTGCGCCACGAGGCGCATTTCGTCATCGAAGGCGAAGGCAAAAGGCTCTTCCGAGGGCGCTCCAGAGCCAAGCGCAAAAGACATGAACTCCAGGTCATGGTCTTGCTCGTGGATTGCAGATGCGCATGTTTGGATCAGCGCATTTCGGCAGATTCCACTTGGAATGGCGTCACATGTCAACCCCTGGCAACTGGCGAGTTGCAAGTGGTGCAGAACCTCTTCAAGATCATTCATGGCTTTCTGACATATGCATTGCAGTAAGACCACACTCCCTTCCAAGAACTGCTTTACGGTAATGAACCCCTCTCTAAATGGATTTCTCGCGTGGCTTTGAATTGGGTGGTGCGTGGCATCCATTTTGAGAGGTATTCGGAGCACAAAAGGACAGCGCCACTCTTGTTAGCAGTTGCTTCCTCAGCCCATGTCGTACATCAGCCAAAAGAAACTGTAAGACCGGTTTGAAGAGAAGCTCCAAGCAGATCATCCAAGCGCCGGTCATCACCGACCCAAAAGCAGTTCACAACAGGAAGCGGCCGAGTCACCCGTTGAACCAGCGAGTCAACCAAGTAAATCCAACAAAGAGCAAAGATGCAAAGCGTTCGTTATAGTATGCGAAATTTCCTGCAACTGGTGCGCATGGCCAATTCCCGCCCGCTGTCCACTCCACAGTGCGCATGCCGCGCGCTGGCGACTTCCTCCAAGCAACCAGCGGATCCAGTGCACGTGACGCGAAGTGAAGCCAAGGCTCCATCTGCGCTGGACTCCCCGTTTGCCGTGGAAAGAGGCCCCAGCAAGATTGTGCTCACTCCCAAGCAGGAAGACCCCGAAGACGAAGCCGATATGGTCGATATGGTGGCCATTGGCCCTTCGGGTCTCGAGTGGGGTGGCCCTCAACGCGGTGGCAAGTTTAAAGAACCCACTCGCTATGGCGACTGGGAGAAGAAAGGCATTTGCAGTGACTTTTAGACGCTCACCAAAGCTGATTGCATTGCTTCGATGTAAACCCGTCAACTAAACAATTGAAAGAGTACCGTAGACCAATACAAGAGGAGATGCAAGGACAACAACACACGAGCACTACCAGTTATAACCTATAATTCATTCTCTGCAAAAGGCGTGTGGAATGGCCTTGCCGCATCTGCATCCTCTTCTCCATTTCTCTCTCGCTATGGAGCTTCATTGGAGCACAACTGGCCATCAAATGGTACTAATTCTGCTGATCACCTGCTCTAAGCAAAGTGGGCTACAGCTGCACCGCCTGATCAGTCGTCTGACATGTCCTGTGCGACCATTCACCATCACCAGCGATGCGCCCAACGAGAACCAGGTGTGCCATAGACGCCTTGCACCTTTTCCTTTGGGACAGAAAAGCCCCTCAGAATCAATAAAATTGTAGCACTTAATGGATTACGGCTGGCAAGTCTTGGGACGGGTTGCTGAAGAAAAGAAACCAAACAAACACCAAAGAAAAGAAAAGAACAGAACAGCAGCAAACAAAAAAGAAAGAAAAAATCACCACCCCACAAAATACTACTCAAGCTTCGCTACCTTGTCTCTCTTGTTTGAAGTATATACATGGAATTCCGCAGCTTGAATCTGTACACCCAACGGTTTGTAAATAAAATCTTTTCAGGATGTGAACATGTGAACATGGTGTGGTTTGTGGTGTACAGGAGGGTGAGGACAGCACTCGCCAAGCAAAAGCTCCCAAGTGTATCAAACAAAGAGAAGCCACAAGTCAACTCAACTGGTCGCGAGAAGAGAGAAGAACCACCAACCCAACCAAAGAATGGAGAAAGTGCAGGTGCAATTGGACAAGTGGTCCAAGGATTTGGACAAAGTCCCTGTGCTCAAGCAAGTGGAAGAAGCTACGGGCATCCAGAAAGTGTATGTGGTGGCGGCTGGTGTCGTGGTGGTGTTGCTGGCGTTGCTGGTGGGCTTTGGTGCCGGATTGATTTGCAATCTGGTGGGCTTTTTGTACCCAGCATATGCCTCGTTCAAGGCCATTGAATCCCCCGGAAGAGAAGACGATGTGCAATGGCTCACGTACTGGGTTGTGTACGCGTGTTTCAACATTGTGGAAGTGTTTGCTGACTTTTTGCTGTACTGGATCCCGTTTTACTACGCGTTCAAGTTGGGCTTTTTGCTGTGGCTGTTCATGCCGTCAACCCATGGCGCGTCGTTCTTGTTCCACCATTTTTTGGAACCTTTTCTGAAGACCCACGAGTCGCGAATTGACCGTGCCATGAAGGAAGCGGTGAACAGTAGTGGTGCCGTCATTTCGGACATCAACAGCGTGCTAAAAGACGTTGGCAAGGATGTGACCGAGCACATTGCCAAGAAAGTTGTGGAAAAGGCTGCTGCCAACAGCAACCCTTCTTCTCCAAAGTCTTCGCCATCCAAGGCGCACTAGAACTGTCTGTTAAAAGGTCGGTGCGGAGCTTGAAACTTACTTTCCAACGAGAGGCATATCTATGGCAATAGAAGCAGAGAAGGAGAGTCGAGAGATGGTAGTGTAGCTGTTGGTCTAACGAGTGAGTATCCTTGATCCTTTTCTTTTTTCTGGTGTCAAAGGCACCGAAGAACGTGGACGAAGAAGCAAACGGACTGCTGGAAGTGAAAAAAAAAAACCAAAAAGTTGGTTCGAAGAATGGACGGATTTAAAGAGTTTACGTTGGGTTGTTGGTCTCCTCAATGCTTCACAATGGGAAATCGCTGAGAAACTTTTCGATGCTCTCTGCAGTCCATTGGTCCTCTGAGGAGGTCGCGGATTCCTGACGGGCACGCTTCCTCGCTTTGAGCGATGACAACACATCTTTTAGTTTGCTCTTCTCCGTCTTATCTGTTGTTATCATGGACGGATCAACTCAATTGGCGTTTGAGCACCTGTGAAGGAGTTAACGAATACCTTTGCATCTGGTCAAGTACCGTGACAGGATGCGATGCATTGTATCACAGTCGTCCGAGTGTTCCCTGTTAATGATTCCTCTGCGTCCCAGACGCGAAGTCAGTTCACGATGGAATGGTTCAACTAGCTCCTTTCTGTCACACACCGTTGCACAAGAGCCACCAATGTTGCAATGGTTGAAGTCTGTATGTTTACTCTCGAGATCCATCATTCTCCAATCAACAATCTTGTCCAGCCAACAGTATCAACGTACACTCAGAGGATGGAGATGCAGCAGCAAACTCAGGACATCTGCCCTACGCGACGGGTCTTCGCATTCAGAAGCTAGTGCGTGATGCAAGGCTTCCAGCTTCAGGTAACAATGGTTAGAGTCGTTTATCGGTGGTCTGGTCCATCGCTACCTGTACGCCGCATTCCTGAGCAATCGTCACCAGACTAGTGACACCGTCGAGGTTCTCGTTTGGTTCCGAGAAAGTAAAGTAGATATCTGTCGTTCCAGCAGTTTGTCACCCCATGCAGAAGATGAGCTATCGCATCGTTGTGAAACAAGGGGAACAGTCGTCCTTACCAAAAATGACTCGGCTCACTCTGTTTGTGGGGCATTTTCGGAAGTATTGGCGGAAGAACAACTTCACAATGCCTAGGAGTTCTGGGTTACTCTCATTGAAGAGAAAGCAGAACTGATGCAAACGATTGTCTCCTGCTCCCAGAAGAGATATCTCGAATCAGATCATCCATCAATCAAGTGTGACATCACATGAACAACTCACGAAGCTGGCCGTCCAGAATCAATGCCGATACCCTTCGAAGCACGAAGCATATAAAGCCGGGCGGATTCGTGTCGTGGTTGTTCTTGTCTAGGTTGCAGATGCAGCTGTAGACCCGTTTCTCTGCTTGCTCTTTGATTACTGATGGACGCATGGACGCCTGAAGCGATGCCCAAATGTCGATGCAAAGAGATCGCAACACCAATTCTCGTGTGGTATCCATCGCCATGTCGAGAATTCTCTCCACGTGCTCTGGACAACGAGGTTCGATATTCATACGTGAAGACCATCCACAACATGACCTTGTTTTGTGTACCTTCGGCAACTTGGTTGGACACCTCTACGTGAGAATTGAGCAAAGCCACATTAACACAGCTCAGTCACAAATGTGGATCAGCCCATTTACTCATAAACTGTCCAAGAGTCCAGACAGCACTCTTCAATACGGAGCGTTCATGATCCTTGTTCAATCTGCCACCTGTCATGATTGAGATTGTTCAGTTAAAGGCGACATGGTAGCGGCGTCTGACCTCACTCGTTTCAATCATCTTCAGAATGAGTGGTAAGAATGCTGATAAAAGCCCACCGTTGATCGATTGCTCGCGTTCCTGGACCATAATCAATGTCATTGAGCCACCACCAAGCGAAGGATGATCTCTGCATCCTACCTCACGGATTCGTTGCTTGACACATGTCGAGTTCTTGAATGATGCCATGTAATCGTCCTCTTGATTGTCCAGCTGAGTAGAGTTGTCATCGGGACTGACTTGTGGTGCTTCGGAAGAATCAATTTGCTTGACTCTCGAAGCGATAAACGTCGCGTTTTCTCGCGCAATGGCTCCAATCAGGAGTAAAAAAGAACAACAGGAATCTATGCATGAGAAAGCAGCTTCCTGAGGTATCATAGAATGTGAGTCGCACCGATCTGAGTAAGAATGACAGTACCCAAGCTCCACCTGGGCATACGCAAGGTTCGTATAAACGATTTCTTGCGGGTTCTTGAAGGAATAGCAAAGCTTGAGCGCTTCCCTAAAAACAAACACAGTCAATAACTCCTGGATGTGGTTAGTTTAACATATCATCCTTCCAGAGCAATGCCCACCCTTGACACAATGGAATCATCAATAGTCGTAGCGTCACGTCTTGCATTCCTTCCTCCATTAGTCGAAACGTCGGAGAGTTTTGATCCTTTGCTGCAAGACATCGTAGCAATCGTAGCGAATGAAGTAGCACTTGCTCATATGGCTTCGAAACACGGCTTTCATTTTGACTGGCTAGCATTTTCACAATCTGAAGTAAAGCGGTTAATTCATTCACTCCAACAGGCTTGTGCTCTCGAGTTCCATACTTCCAAAATTGTTCGAGCAACACTCAACGAATTGATCCTGGAAGAATTGACACACGGAATAAGCAATATCAAGGATTTGACCAGTTTGTCATCGTCGGAAGGCTTTCTGAATCCATCAATCGACCAATCTCCCGCCTGTATCCCTTCAATTGACCGCTGGACAAGCTGCCTAATAGTGCTCAAACGAAACAACTTGGTTGAATCGACGTCTCCAAGCGTAGTTGACAACAATCTTTCCAGTTCAGGAAGCAGCATTGACTTCTTCATGACAATCGTAGCCAACTCATTAAGTTTCAATTCAACTTGTTCCACATCCAGGTGTTTCAGATACACCCAGAAAAGCTCCGTGAGCCGAGGAATCATATCATGATTCGCTTGCCGCATTAGTTCAAGAAGAAGTGCCAAATCCAATTGCATATGTCCGCACGAGAACAACAGCACGACTTCTTGCATCCACCCAGCACTGAACTGTTCCCGTGCTTGTGCAATCTTCAGCATCACAAACGGTATGACGGAACTACAGAACAGGCAACAAAACGAGGATATCAATGGAATGTTCGACTTTCAACCGCAACTGCTGCCACAGCATCACCTCCGTAGTACATCATCCACAAAGAAACGTTGAAGAGTAAGTGATTTCTTGCACTTCATGAAAAGCGTCAGGACTTTGATTCCCGAAAGGGATACACTCTTTGCAGTGTCCATCACAATTGACTGCGACGCAGTTCTCAGCACTTTCTCAAGCTGTTCTTCAGTGAATTTGGTGAGGTTCTGCGCAAAGATCTTCAGCGCAAGCGATCGTATGTTCGCGTCTGCATCATTCGCGACTCGACACTGGATAACCTGAAGCAAAGAACCGTCGATGCACTTGAGTTGGGTACAGCATATACGAACGAAATCCATCACGAATCTCCGATGTATCAACAATTCTTCACATGGAGAAAACTGCTCAAGCACTTCTGGAAGCAACCCACAAGCCAGAGCGGGCTTTGCCTCTGCAAACTGCAATAGCAGAGAAAGAAACCCGCTGGATTTGGCGCTTTTTCGGAGCGCAAGGAGCATCGCGAGAAGAGCATCTTGATCCGGCATGGTCGAGACCCAGTAGACATACAAACCACATCCTGATCCAATTGTCTTGCTGGCGTTCTTGTTGTGGGAAGTATCAGCTAGATAGCTTTGTTCAATGCTTTCATAGCAGTCGGAAAGACAGAGACCCATTGTTTTTGCGACTTCTACCAGCTTCACGTGGTCTTTGCCGCTGGAAAGTTCAGTCAGTTGCACTACAAGATTTGACATGATTGTCCGCAAGGCGAGTAGATCACAAAAAGCTCCTGGAAGTGTCAGCGGAGGCATCGCATGTAGCAGATCCACGACCTCTTTGACAATGCGATTGCGCGAGCTTGGAACGGATCCCTTTGGATCGGATTTGCTTTGCCAAAACGGCAAACTGCGAGTGAAACCCATCACGACCAAAAGCCAGAGAAGAGCTAAAGACGAATATGAAAAGTGTGTTTCTTCTTGATGACGGTCTTGGTCCTTTTCGAACCATGAGAGCTGCTGTTGCTGGGATGAAGATCGTACTCGCACGCGGACCAGTTGAAGCAACTGTTGGTGGATTTGCACCAGTTTTTGCTGGTTGGTTTCAGCACAGATCTCATTACAAAAGCGCTTGACACAGTGCATAAGTCATCCGCTATTCCACCCACAAGTAAACTGGATTCCATCATGTCTACCTGGAGGAGGTCTTGTGGAGAAGCGTTGCGCTTTGGGATCAGTTTGGCTTGCTGCAACAGGTTGGTGACTTGCAGCACGAGCGACAAAGGCTTTAAATGAATGATTTTCTCGTGAAAGACACTGCTTTGGGTCTCTAAGACACTGCTTTTGTCTTGTTTTCCATATCCATCCGACTGAGTATCTTGCATGCTTGTGAAGTCTAAAGGAAACTTCAACGCTTGTGGGCTCAAGAATGTTGGTCGATACTTGAGTTTTGAGGTGGTGCACATCATTTCAAATCTCCATCAAATCGCACGTCTCATCAACTGGCCGATCTCCTCCATGACAAGCAAACATCGCTAAAGCCTTCAATCGTGAGACGACACGGCTGACGAACGTTTCAGTTGACTGACAAGTGGAGGATAGTTCCTGAACGATACCAGATGGACGGTCGTGTGATTCTAAAGCTTGGCGCTTCTCTTGTCCCAGTAGGATCTCAGCAGCAACAAACACAATCTGGACGCATTTTGAAACTCCACACTGCAATGGCGTGCTCTTCAGCGACGAGCAAAGAGAAAACGAGCTGAGAGCCCAACATCATGAGAGACAAAGAAAGAGGAAGGCTGAGAGACCTACACTTGAAGGTGCTCGCCCACCATGGAGCTCTTCATGACGAAAGCCTCACGTTGTCATCTCGTAGGGTTCACCCCTAATCGCCACGACGGCAACGTGGCTTGAAGCTTCATGCACCGATTGGAAGACCAGTCGACGTCAATGACTTTCGGCGTCGGAATTCCACCCTTGAACTCGTAGTGTGCTGGAAAGTTCTGTGCTGCTGCTTGTAGTGCAGGTTTGGTGTGCGCGCTGTTGAGCCATTTGGTCATTTGGTGTTCTTTTGCGGCGTTGGTTGACCGACCACACGCTGCTGCGGTTTTGTTGAGCAGGAGCGGTCACTTTACTTTCGTACTTTGTCGAGTGTTCTTCACTTTGGTATTGGCCGCCCCAAAGAGCCACCAAGGTTTCACGCCCTCAAGTAGCCGGACAAAGCAACAGCAACAGCCCACGACGGACGAGAAAGCAACCAGTGAGCAAGCACCCGCGATGGCGATGATGGAGCAAGCGAGTTTGTTGGTGGACGATCTGGAGGCTTCGGTGCGCAAAGGAGTGCATCAACAGCTCAAGACGCGGTTTAGAGGGTATGTCGGCCTTGCAGGTGCGGTTGCTCTTGACGTCTTTTTGGGCGTTGCGCATTAATCACGATGGCGTTTGGCGCTTGACACAACTGACGTGAAACACACTTGTTGTTCGCTTTAGCGCTCATTTTCGCATGGATCACTCAGGCAGAAACCTCCCAATGGCTACAGGTGACTTTGAGTTTCGTGGGCTATGTGCTGCTTTGCTTCCCAGTGCCTCACTGTGCCGAGATGCTTTGTGCAGACGAAAATGAAGTTCAACAAACCGTTTTTTATCGTGTGCTTCAATCACGGCTTCTCGGTAAGCGTCTTGCTGCCGAAGCTTTCTCTTTCTCTCTTGGCTGTGGAGGCAGGGGTCTGATCGTATGGAGTCAAATGATGCAGGCGCTACTGCTTCCAGCCACCATCTTTTACTTCCAACGTAGCGAGATCACCAACTTGGCCCAGTGGAAATACGTGTTGCAGCGTCGATGTAACATGGAATTCGGTCTGATGTTGCGCATCGCCATGGTTATCGCGGCATTTTATGCCATTGCCGACTATTTGTGGTACATTGCAATTGTCAACATTAGTGTGGCGGCCGGTACGACCATTTTCAACACCTCGCCGCTCTTTGTGTATCTGTTTTCGCTCTGTTTTCTGCACGAAAAGCTCTGCTTTCGCAAGTTTTCTTGCTTGGTGTTGTGCTTTTTCGGCGTCGCCTTGGTGGCGGGTTTCCAAAACGGTCATTTTTCCATGGAAGGCGCGAGTTTCGGTGCTTGCGTGCTGGTGTTGGGCTCAGCCATGCTCTATGCCATGTACGAAGTGGCCTTCAAGATGCTCATCGGCCAGGATAACAGCGACATTCCGACTGTGTGCATTCTCACGGGCTTTTCAGGATTGTTTACGTTTCCCGTGTGGGTGGTTGGCGCTTCGTTGTTGAGTATGATTCAAGTCCCGATGCTTCATGAAACCATTGCACTGCCGTCAACTGCGAGTGAATTGTTGTTGCTGGTGTACTCGGCGCTGATGGCGCTCGGGTTCAATATTCTGTTGCCGTTATGTATCATGTTGACATCTCCGATCGAAACCAGCGTAACATGTATGCTCACCATTCCTCTCACGGCCATTCTCGACATGTTTGTCAACCATGCTCAATTCCCCATCGAGTGCATCATCGGCTCCATTTGCGTGATGACCGGCTTCATCATGCTCGAGTACCTGCGACAGAAAACCGAATAGAAAGGACAGGTCTCGAGGGCAAGTATTCCCTGAGCGCCGTCAGTAGCTCATGGTGCCGTGGCTGTCTCCTTGCAGATGCTACGCACAGTGGTTGTCGTCGTTTGGATCGCTCTTCATCACAGGGAGGGTAGAGACCGATTCAAAGTCATCAGATCACAGCACAATCAGACCTCATTGATAATGAAAAATACACCAACCATAAACATTTCTCCTTGCACATCAATCAACGCTCAACGCGGTAACCAGTGGCGTGGTCACTGTAGACACTGCCCCCTCCACTTGACCCGTCGCACCGTCCCCTTGTGGTCCATGCTGCTTCTTGATGTCCGAGCAAATGTTGAACAAACCGTCCATGCGCGCCTTCTCACCAAACTGCCAGTTGAAACCTTTCAACTCGATCAATTCCTGCTCCTTCTTGAGGTTCACACTGGCAAACCTGGCATCCTGGCAAGAAGCCACTTTGATCCCATTGACATGCAAACAATCAAACAAGAACTGCACCAACTCCTGCAATTCGTCCAACTCTGGCTTGTGCTTCTTGATCTTGACGCCTGTTCACATATTACAGAATGACCAGAGTGAGTCAACACACTTCATCGACCCGACAAACCATGGCAACATGATCAACTCACTGTTCCACACAAGAACAACGGCAAGCATGTGGCAGAGCCCAAGTGCTGGAGTGGTCCCTTCACCCTGCTTCTCGAGCCACAAGCAGTCCATCATCAACAAGTAAGGGAGCTTTGCCAGCAGTTGCGCCCACAGGTGCATCAAAAGCGTGCGACCAAACGAATTCAATCGAAAAACTCCGTTCTGGGGAAAACGAGTCTTCACCGAAACAACGTCAAACAGCAACACAAACAAATACGACGCCGGAGAGTTGGTGCAGTCCAAATCCAATAGATGCTTCTGCAGAATCTCGTCTTCAGCGTGGCCATCAAAATGGATCGCGTGCACCAGTGCGACCATAGCTTCCCGTTGAACATCAAACCAACCATAGGATTCCACAGCTTCCTCGACAAAGACAGGATTCGCGGCAAACGTCACGTCGTCATCTGATCCATTGGTCGATCTAACCGATGTTTGTTTCGTCTTCAAGAGTTGTGATAGCATTGTGTTTGCAGTGTCGACCCACACCGGGTACAGCGTGGCGACCGTGTGTGCACACCTTGCACGGATCTCGTCTGAAGTCATCTGCTGCATGCGGGTCCTAACATCGCCAACATAACCATCAAGAGCAAGGGACGTGTCTGCCAAAGTCAAATCCACGGTCGCAGCGATGGATTGAATCACAAATTGGGTAAAGCTGAGTGGGAATGTCGTGAAGGATGGATAGCGGCGTTGAAAAGTTTGCACACGCGACATTTCCATCGAGTCATCGCCTTCAACGACGCCAATACACTTGGTCCACTTCAGATCCAGTGTCGGTGCTCCACTGAAGCACAAGTACATCAGCGCACCCAAATCAATATCCTGGGAACCACATTGCACAATCATCAGTCAATTGTCCTGCAAACCAACAAGTACCTTCAACACACCTCTAGCTTCCGAAGAAGATCGGTAGGTTCCTCTGCAATAGTGGCTTCTGCTTGATCACGAAAAACAACATCGTCTTCCAAAGCAGGTTCAGGTGGTGCCATATGTGGTGGCGCAAGTGCATCGTCTTCTTCATCCTCGTCCTCAATCACGATTACCTCTGGAGGTGCCTTACGTCGCTTGCGTGAACGCTCTGTGTTGGCTGGCGGCTCATGCTCTTGACTGCTTGCACGGCGATTTTCCTTGTCATTCTCCCGCGAGTCTTGCGGTGATGGTTGACATGCATTGCCTGCAGGAAGTGCCCGTTGCTGAAGGTTTGCATTTGAGCTTGGAAGTGGCTCGCCCGCTCGTGGAGGATTGGATGTGCAACCGGGACTTATACTGCGTCTCCAACGGGTCCAACGAGGTGGCGGGCTCCTGCTTCTGCTTCGACTTCGTCTGCCATGGGGAACCTCCGAATCGCGTTGTGACTGATACACGTGTGATTCCTCTTGGAGAGTCTGCTTGCGATCCACTTGGTCCACTCGTCGCATCAAAGTCTCCACCCGATAGCGCAGCCGATTCAACATTTCGTCATTCGTCATGCTTTCTTTGTAGTGCATGCGTCCCTGACGCTCCAACACCTCTTTGGTTCTGGAAATGGCACCTTCCAAATGATCCAATCTGTCCTGATTCGCAATGCACATGCTGAAAAACTCTTTCGCGTCATGCACAAAGTCTGCAAAGTCTTTCCCGAGTCGTGACAGGTCCCGTCCCAATGCCATGACTTCCTCGCTCAGGCGAGGATCAGTGTCATATCCATGGGCATTATGGATCTGATACTTTGTCTGCTGCTGTGTAGCCACCAAATCATCCAGTTGCGCTTGCATTGACTGGATTGAATCCCGCAAATGGATATTTTCATCTGAAAGCTCACGCACGTTGTGATTGACAAACTCGCCACGCTGAGCGGCAGCCAAGTCGGCCACTTGTCCTTGAAGTGACTGGAGTGAATTGCGCAAATGGCCGTTTTCGTCCGAAAGCTCCCGCACGCGACGATTCAGAAACTGCACATGCTCGTTGGTTGCAACCTGTTGCGCGTCTACCTTGCGACCCATGCTGTTGGTCTGCTCCATAAACGTCTGCAGCGCCATTTTCACCCGGTCTTCGCACTTGATCACCGCTGTTTGGCTGTCCATCATCCGTTTTTCCCACTTTTGTTTCAACTGGCTGAGCTCCTGATCGTATTTTTCATGAAAGCTCGTCCACTCGGTCATGAGCTCTTCTTCCTGGTCGTCCTTGTTGCTGTCTAGCTGGGCGACGTCTGCCTGTAAAGACTCGACCCTGTTCTGCAGCGCCTTGAGATTGGATTCCATCTTGGCAGAAGTGTCTTGAAGCCGTGGGATCAGAGCAACACTTTCTTTGTGGTCTCGCAGACGCTTGGCCCACTTGGTCTTGAGCCCCTGCTGCAGTTCCACCGTTTGAGAAAGCGTATCTTCCAAGCGCATCCAAGAGTTGTCCGCGTGTTCCGCCATTTGACGCAGTTCGCGGCGAACTACTCGAGGAGATCCACCAGAGGAGGGCATTCCATTATATTAGACCTGCACAGTGCTAGTCCTCGCCACCTGCAGCAGTTTGCCTCCCGTGCCACTCACCAGCCATAAAGTCGGCTCGAAGTTCCTGAAAATCTGGCGCATGTCCACAAGAAAGAGCGTCAATGACATCCCGACACCATCAGACAGTGCACAGTGGTGGGTTATCAGTCACCAAAAAAGCCAAATGCCGATGGATGACGGATCGAAAAGCGTCTTGTCCACTCACTCTTGTTGGTGCAGAGTTGCCATAGTTGGCGGGTCCGCTCGTGGCGTTGAAGCATGTCTTCCGTGGAAAACGCTTTGAAAGAAGCAGTTTCTTGCGTTGATGCATCATTCGAACTCTTGGCTTTGCCTTTGCTACGCTTCTTCTTCTTGGCATTGCGATTCTCAAAGTACCGCACCGTTGCCATGGCCACGCACGAATATTCCAAGTAGCGCTCGGCTTGCTTGATGGTGACCCCAGCGCTCTATTGAAGAAGATCAGCAGCTCAATACAACACGGAGCTATTATTTTGGGTAGCGTGGCCAAACCCCACTTGCTTCAACGTTTGGGTCAGCTGCGGTGTACCAGACAGCGGGTACCATGTACCACAACCAACCTACACTCTTTTCCGCACAAGAGAAAGCGAGAGACTGCGTTGCCCTTTGGCTTTGCTGGCTTTTATTGAGGACAGAAAGCGTCAACAACATACAGGACGAAAGAGCGAGAGCGAGAGCGAGAGAGAGAGCGCAGGTGCCTGGCGGAAGCGATCATTCCTGTGTGTGTAGAAAGACCAATATGGAGTCCAACGAGCCCAACGAGTCGCGTCTTCGGGCCATCAAGAGTCGAATGGTGCTTCGACGCGTGTTTCGCCGCGTTTTGGCGTCCCGCAGGCTTCAGAAACAACAGTTTGAGACCCAATTACTCCAACTCTTTTGTGGCCTGACCACTGCTTCGACAACCCCGTTGTCGAGCCATGCAGATGGTACCAGCCAAAGTCCGGTGATCATTCGACGGCCAGGCATTGAAGAAGTCAAACACTGCATGCTTTCGTCCTACCAAATGTTCTTTTTGCCACCTTCCTGTGCATTTTTGCGTGGCGAATTGTGGCAAGTGCTGCTCCACGTGTCCAAGCGCAATGCCAGTCTCGGGTCCAGCGAATTCGACCAAATGGTGCTGCGTTTGAGCAAATTGCCCAAAGATCCGCTGCTCAGCTGGGAATGTGCTGAAATGGCGCGGTCATTGGTGGATGCCACCCAGGGAACCGAACAGGCTGAGCAATTGCAGAAAGACATGGAGCTTTTACTGCTCTGGTTTCTCTCGACCAAATCCATCGAATACTCACGCGGAATGGCACGCGCCGTCGCGCCGTTTTTTCTGTTGAACTTGCCTCTGCCGACCATTTACGATTGCTTTTACCAGTACTGTTCGCTGTTTTTGCCAGATTTCATGACAGCGGGCCGTCGAGATTCTGGAGCTTCGAATTCCAACCATGACCGGGAAGACCACGAGTCTCCAGTCTCTTCTGAGAGTTTCCATTCCAGCAACGATCAGAACACACAGCTTTCATCCTCTGCTATGCACTCACGCGCGCACCGACTCCAGAAGCAGCTTTGTGAGCAATTACTTGGTTACCATGACCCACTTTTGGCCTACTTCCTAGCCCAGTGGGCACCAGAATGGAGTTCCCATGGGGAGTTGATCCCAACCGACTTTTTTGAGTGCAACATTTATCGACTCATGGCACCCAGGTGTTTTGTGCATGTTATGGACCAGTATCTCTTCACCAACGACAATATGTTTGGTCTCTTCCTGATGCTGGCCGTTCTCATGCGTCATCGCCAACAACTTATGGCTCTGTCGAATGCGCTTGAAGTCAAGAATGCATTGCGTAATGTGGTGGCCATTTGCTTTGACAAGGAAAGTGAAGTTCAAGTGCTGTGTCAGGTGGCTTCACGACTCTGGAATCAGACACCGAGATCATACAAATGCAGTCAACTCAGTCACGCCGAGGCTTGCTGTGGGTCGCGCAAAGTCGCCAACTTGGCGTTTGCAGCGGCGCTGGACCACGCCGATCAGCCGAAACCAGGAACAAAGGATCACGTTGACATGACCAAATGGCAACGTAGAGAGTCTCGATCAAGTTCTGGCAAAGCGTTTTGGTACAACACTTTGACTGGAAACACCCAGTGGGAACACCCTGAAGACAAATATCGCTTGCCGCCTTGCCCATTTGCATTGCCCATCAGCGTCGAGGAGGTTGCATCGCAGGTGTGCGGCGAACGTGCTAGACTGACCAGCGATCAGCACCATGAGATGCACTTCTTTGTAGTGGACTGCCGTGCCCTCCGGAGCTCTGAAGACCTGAAATGTGGCCGTATCCCTGCTGGCTATATGCTGGATCCATCGACGTTTGACAACCCAGACATGATTGACAAAAGTCTGGAGGCCTTCAATGCCATCAAGAACCGAGTGCATGTCGTCTTGGTTGGCGAAGGCATCGCGATGCCGATCGAATTTGTCAAGAATGAGACCATCAAGACGACTGTACGTGACGCCGTTCGAGTTGATGTCGCAGCAGTCAACCAGGCTGCACTGTTCTTCCAGAAACGTGGATTCCGCTTTGTGAGCCACGTGGATGGCGGGTTTTCTTCTTGGCACGCATACATGCGCGACACCCAGCATGTATCTCCCCAGGAACTCATTGGCCACGAAGATGACACGTGTCAGTATTGCCGATACGATGTGATGCTGGCGACTGGTGAAGATCCATGGAAAAGGAAAGAGGATATTAAGAGTCGCCTCCGAAGAAAAAAGCCAGGGATGCCCACTACTACGGATATGGTCGTGAATGGAGGTGAAGGAGATGCCAGTATTGTGTCGACCAATGCTCAAATGCATGACCACGTGGATCAGCAAGGGCCACCAACGTCAGCTTCCTCCTCTGCACGAAGTAGCTTCTCGCACAATCTACCAGGTTCCATGGGTCGCTCTTTTTCGATGACGCGAAATTCCATGACCAAACTCCGTGAAAACGTCGGCACCAAGCTGCTGGAAGTGAAAATGCCCAAATTGTCGTGGCGGTCTTCACTCAAGTTGCGAAGAAGTGGCACCAACGATTCGGTGAACTCAGTTGACTCTGCGGAGGCCTCGTCTTCAATGGTAGAATCAGAGAAGTCGATTGAAGCGGAAGGTGAAGCATCGACCACAAGTGCAGTCGAGACCGCTCAAGAGACTGACGCTCCAACGAAACTCGAGACCGTGGCGGAACCTCCCAAAAAGGAGTTTGTGGCTGTGTTTACGATTGACGATGAAGATGACGATGAGGATGAAGCTCCAGGATATCTCCCAGATACTCTGCCTGGTGCAGACCTGCGGTTGAAGAAAGATCCGAGTGCCAACGGATCCTCCGGCACGGTGGATGCCTCTTTTACTTCATCATCTGTGTCAGTTCCAAGTACGCAGACGGCATAGAACAATTGAGTCATGTGGAAGTGTAATTCTGCAAGCGTTAACAGCCTCTAAAATGAAATGAATGTCATTTGTTGTCTAATCATCAAGTGGACTCCAGTATGGAGTCATGAACAACAAGTCGTTGAGCGGGAACGCAGGCTTCTCTGGATTGGCATGAGCGAGGATCTCAAGTGCCTTCGTGAAGAGTGGGTGGCTTGATGGCATCTTGCTAATCAGAAGGCTTGATGCTTTGGCAAGCGGTTCGAGTGTTTCGAGCGAACGTAGTTGTTCCGAGCTTTTGAGAACGGCGATTGACGCACACACGAGAATGTACAGCCTAGCAAACATCGATGAATAATACGCGATTCCCCCAAGCCAACGGCTCGTGAACACATCGTTGTCGATCAGAATCTGCAATATTTCTTCCAGTCGATCCAGCACCAACTTCTTGCGAGATGATGAGAGAGATGGAACAAAGTGAAACACCAACAGTTGAGCCAACAGATCCCACTCCACAAAGTAGTTAGCACTCTCGGCTTCAAAAATGCGTCCACACAAATCACCCCAATCGTTCGATTTGTTCGTGAACTCGCGAAGCACATCCAGGCCGCCCATTTGGTCAGCCAACATGTGCCACAACTGGTCTTGAAGGTACTCAAGTGAGCCAAACCTGGTCACAATATGCTCCACAGCAATAGGCAGCACACTCGTTTCACTCTGCCGCGCACAGCCAAGTGACTCTGCAACATTTTTCAAAGCCATTTGACGCGTCGCCGAATCATCATCTTGAAGCAGATCGAGGGTGGCGAGCCAAGAGTCCACAACAAAAGAGGATGTGAAGCGATGAGCTGAGGAATCTTCCGACCCCAAAAGCACCCGACTCACTCGAATCGCTTTGACTACTGCACGTCGCAAGACCACTGGCTGCTTGGCATCAGTTCGACTTCGCAGTTGGGCTTTTAAGAAGGATTCAAGTTCTTGATCGTATTGGCGAGTGCTTGTAAAGCAAATCATCAGTAGCTGCAATCCAAGTGCCACAGCATCAGCATTGGAACTGGACGCGACTAGCTGATGCAGATGATTTCGCAAGGCTCCGATACTTTTGCCCATCTGAATGAGTTCGTCATCAACCATCTTGTCTGCGATAAGTGCAATCACGTCGAGCTGACGAGCTCGTACATGTGGATGGGTCTCCTCACGATACGCTGCGATAACAGGATGCAATAACGCTCGGGTATCAACATGTTCGACGATATCAGAACGCTTCATTGCTTCCCACAGCGCATTGAATGACGCTCTTCGAACGTCCAACACAGGGCATTGCAATAATTGCGGTAGAAGCGAAGCAAATGATGTTGGGAATCTAGCACGGAGCGCAAAAACAATGCCAACGAGAGAATGTTGGAGAAGAGATCCGCCAGGAACTTGCCAGGGTCCGATAGGTGCATCACGAGGACCACACAACTCATTGAGATCACCACACGCCCGTTCAAAGATCGTTTTGCATACTCCGATTTGAGTATGTTCCAACTTAACGTAGCTCTCAAGAATCTGACAGTACACTGCAACAATTGCTTTGCACTTCATGGAATCTCTCCAGACCCAGTCCATTCGGGGGATAAGAACGTCCTGCAGAAAGATGCAGATTCTCTCATGATGGTTGGTGTTCATGGACATTGGTTTGGCCACAGCTTGAGCATTGATGATGTGCAAGAGTTGAAGCAGAAGTCCATGTACTTGATTGGACGAGTAATCATGCTTACCTGACTGAACAGTCTCTGCTGGTAATTGTTTCACAAGATCACGCATCACTTCAAGGCTGCCATCATTAGTCACAATTGTCGCCAACACACGAGCAGCCATTTGGCGGATTGAAATGTTTGGTTGTGATGCACAATTCACGACAAGCGGAACGAAATCGGCGAGTGTACGTCTTGGACCTGTACAGTCTTGAGAATTGTCTTCTGCCGTTGCTCCCAACAGAGTTCGGCGAACAGGAGGCCATTCTGCTTCCTCACTTGGCTTGAGTCGGCTCAAAAACATCAGGATGGGAAACAACCCTGGTGGAGTCAATGATTCCTGGCCACCTCCACCCTTTCCGCTTAATTGAGCCAACTGCTCATGTAGAAAGTCATTCAATCGATCAAACCGAGAAAAGACCTCTGCTTCAGCGACTCGAAGGTTGGATGCTCCGTCTGCAATGCGCTTGTCACCGATCGCACGCTGCGTGACAGCGGCGAAGAGCATCATAGAGGAGTTTCTGACAGCCCATGAACGACACTCGAAGCCATAGACAGCGATCGAGAGCATCTGAGTAACATATTCTGCAAGATCATCCGCGAGAACAGCGTCTTGGCAGATGAGTTTGAGGATGTTGAGTGCATGGATGCGAGAGCGCCATCTTGCGTGACGCAACTCACTCGCTTGGTCGTCTTGTATAGCGTCGTCGGTATCAAGCCGAGCAATGCGCAACAGATTCTCCATAACTCGAGGGAGGATCATTGCGGCGGAATGACGAGGTTCAGCTTTCAGAATAGCCAAAAAACTGAATGCAAAACCTGAACTTCTTCTCAAAATGAAGTGCTGCTGGCTTTTTTCCAAGCGATCCAACAGCTGATCCGCCCACTCTGAAGGAAGTTTTCCCACAAAGGAATTGCATTCACTTTTGCCAAGAAATGATCGGCACACTCCCTCAAACGACGCATATGCCATGGCGACGGCGCCTTTATGTTTCAGTTCGAACAGCGCATTCAACAGAGTTTCTCCACTGCGTTTTGCCAGAGCATTCGGCACCAAAGATGACTCTTTCGCCTCATCACTGTCACCAAGCGGTAGTTGGCGCATCAGAGTATCGAGTAATGCACCACTTTCTCTTGCGGCAAGCCAGCTTCCTACCACTGCGCGTTGCTCCATATCGACGCTATCCTCACCGCCGCCTTCGTCACGCTCCGTCTCTTCCAGAATCAAGTGTCCTCGGCAATCGACACGAAGAGGTATTTGCACCGTCGTCTTTGCATGTATTGTGACCTCGGCTGCCACGGAGTACTCATTAGCGGTTCCTGAGAGTTGCTCATCGCCAATACCAGAAGTTGCATCGCCAACAACACAAAGGGCCAGATTCATAGATCGCCAGACGCACTCGAATACCATTGGAATGACATCTCTCCAAGCCTCAGCATTCACCGATGAGAAAGTGGTCGTTTCAATCAAGTAGCGCAACGAGAGAAGCAGACCATGCACAAGTGGAGTTTCTCCTTTTAACAAATCATTCGCCTCCAAACAACTCAGTCGGTTTTGAAGTGCTCGTGCAATCTTGAGAACAAAACGAGCCTGTGAACTAGCATGATCAGTGATCACATCACCGTTTCGATCAACGGTCTTCTCATCCAACAAATCACTGCGTTGATACAAGAGCTTCATGAATAAGGCACCAGCATCGCTTTCACGCTGGCGAGCACTGCAGCACAACACCAAAGCCCACTCAAACAGATCATCGAGCTTGTCACGAGTCTCGTACCCACGAAGCTGGTGCTTCGGATAGAGCTCCAAGATACTGAACGCAAGAGTGCGAATGGAATCCCACGCACTGATAAGCATGTTCAACAGTGTTGTAACCACGTGATTGGACATGAACAAGGAATCCTCGCGAAAGCCCAGCAATTGGACGATGAGTAACATGAGTTCGAGTCCCAGTGTCGTTCTTTGCGGAATCGCTCCAGCGTACACACAAGTCACCACAAACAGCTCCATCCATTCTTGGAAAGCCTGAGCTCTCTGCAACGCGCTTCCTGCACTCTCATTCAGCTGATTCTGCTGGTTAGCCTTATTGTGAAGACGTGTTGTTTCCTTAATCCGCATGAGGATGTTTTTCAGCCCGATAATGGTGTTCATTCGTGACGAAGGGGCAATGTTTTTGCACTGCAACACCAGATACTGCTTCAAAAGAGTCAGCTCCTCGTGGCTCGGCATTTGGGTTGACTTGAGACTGGAACAAAGAGCATCGAAAGCTGTTGATCGTGTGTCGCCATTGACGTGGCTCAGCGCCAACGTCATTTCTTCATGCAACGAGATTCCGACTAACTTTTCCGGCGAGAGCCTCTTCCGAGCAAATTTGAACACCTCCAGAATGCCCCAAAGGCACACGTCAGCATCAGAACTACATTGTTTCCCTGTTTCGATCCTTTGCGCATGAACACATCGCAGCTTTTCGATGAGAACACCCACACAGTCCGGATCCTTTTTCAGCAGCAAAGGAAGTAGATAAGTAGCAATGCGCGAGCGCATAGAGGGATGTTTCACATCCAACAACCCAGAGGCCACATGGCTCGTCCAGGTTTGTCTCCACTTAGAACAGTTCGTGGGATCACGCTTCTGAATGCTCTCCACAATATCCGCAAACAGATTGGAAGCCAACGGTGCCACTTCTTTGAACTCCATTGCCGCCACAATCGATATCAACAGTGATTGCTGGGAGTTGATCAAGCTAAGCACATCAATGTCTTTCAACAGAACCGATAGTGCAGCATATCGTGCGCGAGCTTGAGGAGGCAAGTCCAGCAGTTTGGTGACCAAAGAGTCTTTCCAACAAGAGGTTTCTTTTGCATTCACGAGCAGCAGAAAACGAACTAAATGGCCAAACAGAGGCGCCATCAGTTGATTCACACGTTTGGACGGGTGTTCCCAGTTCAAAATGATCACGAGAGTGAGGTCGACGATGGTCTGCTCCGTTAGAACAGCAACTGAAATGTCTGGGCGATTCTGACAAGCGTCAACTGCTCGACGCAAAAGCGCATCAAGCACCTGAAACCCATACAACCGCGTATGGAGCGCTTGATCCTGACAGAATTCATGCACTGAGCTGAAGATCAGGTCTAGAACTGTTCGATCATTCTGCTGCTGTGGTAATTGCTGTACCAGTTCTTGATCATCCAAGCAATTCGAGAGCCCACAATAAACCGCGAGTCGAGGAAACGATCCAAGTTCATTTGATGACAACAATTCACAAGGAAAGCTCAGTTTTTTTCCTTCCCGCTCAGCGGAGACCATTGGATGCTCTGGAAACGTCACTCGGAGCAAGAACTCAACAACGCTGGAATCACCCATCTGCAAATGATCTTGTTTGCAACAAAACAGAAGTCGCACGAGAAGGCAATACGCCAGCGCAACTTGGGTCAGCAAACTCTTCTGTACTGCTTCAGTCTGCAGAATACATTTACAACGTGTCAGAATCTTGACAAACAGAGTTTGGCAATTGCCAAAGTCGGTCATATGCGCATACAGAGCTTGCTTGAGATTGCACAAAATGATCAAGCACTTGAAGACATTTCCACAGCGCTCTGACGCCATCAGCACGGCGTTGGTCGGAGCCATTTCGGCGTGTTGCAGTGTTTCTCGATAGGAGACGATGGGCTCCGACAAAAACTCCAATTGGTTCCAGCAAAATTCAAACAACTTGAGCATATATTCGCGCGTTGCAGTGGGTTTGGTGCCCTGATCCGACGAAAGCGGCAACGCGAGTGCTTTACAAGTGTACGAAAACGTGCCCACTAGCAACAGCAGTTCGAGCTTGGCCACCGCTTGTTCGTGTGTCAGCTTTGCGGTTGGCTCGCAAAGCTCGTCAATAAACAAGCGAATCTCTTGCACCGCAATCATCTGCAAAGCACTGACAGTGAGTTGGTCGTGCTTGTCTTGGCGATCAAACGAAGCCAATTCCACCAGAATCAGAAGCAGACTCTTGCGAAGGCTCTCAGCAGCTGGGGCCACATACAATCGAAACACTACGCGCCACGCCGCGGTCACGAAGCTTTCAAGTTCTTGCTGCGTCACTTTTGCGTCTTTCACAAGCGATTTGCAATGCGATCGAAATAATTGCAGTGCTTTGAGTTGTTCATACAGGTTGTCTTGGGCCACAAGTGCCTGGTACCAGGTCGAGAGTTGCAGTTGCTCAAGCTTGGGTTGCCCGTCCTTGCTACTGAGCGCCACTCGCGCGTCCACCGGGACATTTGGCAGGATTGTGATCAAATTCACTGCATTGGGAGCCACTTCTGCTGCCGACTCCTTCACGACGCCTTTCCTTTTCTTGCGCACCATGTTCCTCTTGCCGTTTGATCCAATCGACGCACCTATCGGTTAATTGTTGGAACCGTTGAGCAGATCTATCGGATACGGATCTCCGGTTCAGTTGTGTGGTGGGCTCGGTTCAGGGTCGCTCGGTTTTTTTGTATCCGGGGGTGTCTTGAGTTGAGTGTGAGCAAAGTAGCGGGATCATCGCAAGGGCTGAAAGCAAGGCAACAAGGACAGTAACAAAACCCATGAGCTGGCGCGCGCAGATTTCCCGAAACGTGCGAGAGATTCGCTTCTTGTGCTGTGGAACCTCCAAGCACAGTCAGGGCGTCAGGTGGGGACAAAATGGACTAATGGCTATGCGGACAGGAATGGCTCATGGCTGACCTGCATCGGGGTGATCTTGTTTATGTGGGGGACATCGATTGCACAGAGAGTTTTTCCAGAAGAATTATGCGGAATTGAAGATGCTCAACCCCGCGACGCCCTTTGTGTACAGAGAAATGGACGAAGCTGAGCCCTTCGTGGACGTGCGATATGGTAGCGTGCTATCTCTGCTAGCAGACTTCTGCAACGCCAAGCACGGACTGACTGAATGACCCATTGATGGATTGCTGCTACTTTTCAGATTGGGGTCAACACAAGCAAGTGTATTTGGGCCGTAAATCCGAATCCCAAGTGTTGGATGTGTTGAAAGATCTGGTGGAACAGGGTGCCAAGATGCCCAAGTCTCCAGAGAGTGATTTGTTGGTGCCCGCGCCCATCATTGACGGCCTCAAGGGCGAATCTGAGTTCGAGCCGCTTAATCTCACTTGGGACGGCAAGACCATCCGTAGAAACCCGATCCTTCGCAAGAACTAAGTGTCTCAACTCTCTTCCCTAAAGAGTAAACGAGCAAGGCACAAACCAATTATGACGAGGAGGAGGAGAATGTGGATGATGATGAACAGCAGCAGGTCAGGACAGAAACAGAACAAGAGAAATGTGTCTTGACCGCGTGATGGAATGGGAATGAAATGAAATCAAACAAAACTGGCTAGTGGAAGCATTGAAAGGAAGTGAGTGAGTGAGTGAGTGAGTGAGTGAGTGTGAGTGACAGCATCGTGTGCACTTTGACGCGTGATTCAGTTCAGTTCAACCTTGCTCGGAGCCTCTTGCTGCCTTCTTTTCTCCTCGATGTATCTTGCTTGGTCCGTCCAAATGGATCGGGGCATCTCACGGTAACTCGGGCTCTGGCTCATCGTCTTTCTCACCACGAATGGCTCGCATCACACGCTCTTCTTCGTCGCTCTGGTGCTCCAAGTCATCCAGGTATAAACTGTAAGTTTCAATGAGCCCCTGACGAATGCGGAATGGCAAGTAGCTCGCGATTGGTTCTGTCAGCAAAAACGCATCCAATTCCAACGGAACACTCTCCTGCAAAACGCACGCATCACCTGTCAGTCAGTCGGATCTAAACTCCCTGCTCTTGCCGCCATGCAGCAATACTCACAAGAAACGACGCTGTTGCCATGAGCCAGATAATCAACGCCACCGAAGCATGAGAAACTGTTCCAATGACACTTCCCCATGACAGTTGCATCATTTGACGAAAGCGCAGAATGTAGAAGATATACTTGAGCGTGCCCACTCCTAGGAAGCCAAAGCCCAGCAACAGCAAGCCTATACGCATAATCCACCCAACCGTCCCAATCAGACTCAACGATCGACAATGAGTTAACTGGTGCCATCACGACACTGCGCACCTGCTCCACTGAGTTGGGCTCCACGATGGTGTTCTTGGGCGTACATAGCGACTCCCACAGCTGATGATAAGACTCCGTTACGAGCCCAATTCAAATACGAGTTCTCATTGCTGAAGCGAAGAACCTGACAAAACCGCATTGTGAGTCAATTCACTGCAAGACCTGCGGAGTCCATAGAGTTCTCTTTAGTGCGTACCATGGCATTCTGGGTGAGCCGCGGAGGCGAAAGCCACCAACAGGTCTTGACAACCTCTTTGGTAACGGCTGCTTGAATCGGCAACGACAATTCAGCTGGTTTGTTCGTTTTGACTGATCATGCAAAACGTGCTATCAGATCACTCGCCTTCATCGTGGACGCCAACAATACCCACCGCGCGTTACCCGTATCCGCGCTGGCACCCTGAAATTGGCAGCTCGCCGACGTGCATACGATGCTTTGGAGGGAAAGGCTCGCGCTCCATTGGCAAATGCTTGAGCTGTGGTTGATGTGGTGGTAGACGCGGTTTCGGTGGCTGTCGTCGTGGTAGCCGTTTTAGTCGTTGACGATGATGTGTTGCCGAAGGTCTTCCCCCGGGGTTTGCCTGGGAATTGCCTCGAAGTAGTTGAAAACCCGCCAGAAAAGCGTGTTGAGGGCCCATTATTGTGTCTCCAGAGTGTTTTGGCAAAAGAAACACTCTGGGAAAGGCATCCCGTGGGCCTCAAAAGCGGCGCCATTTTGCCCAGCGGCAACAGCATCACCACACTCATGCCTTGACCACTGAAAGTGTGTGTCTTCCTGAAAAAAACCACCCTGAGTTAAGAGGTACACTGTACCGATTGCCCTTTCCCTCAAATAAGGTCCTGTGTGAGTTTATTTTCGGCATTTGGTGTGAAGCATGCACACTAACTTGGGTGCATAGCCACTGGGACTTTTGAAAGAGACCAAAAGGAAAGCCCCGATCGATGGTAGGCACCAAAGCCGTGGAGTCGCCATTTCTTGTGAAAGAAATATGCACATTGCTGCGGGATGACGAGAGCGTAGTGGATCTCACGGAAGACATGGACAGTCAGAGCCAGAGTGAGAGCCAGAGTCAGGCGGTGGCTACTACAAGGTCAAGCTCAAGGTCCCACACCATGCTGGTGAAGGCCACAACTCCGTCGGGCACACTCGTGTTGGTGGACAATCAGCTCTCTATTGAGGCGTTTTTGAATGCCGACACCTTGAACAAGATCAAATCCAAGCGTGGCTTCAAGAACTTGTCGAGACTCAAAGGCGTGCGTCTTGGCATCAACCAGTATTTTTATGCGACGCCAGGCTATTGCCTGGCCAAGAGCCACATGCAAACTCAACCGGTTCGTTCACGAAGTCGTGCATCGACGATCCACCAACCAGGACCAATCTGTCTTTGGGTGAGTTGCTTTGTGGACCATTGGGAGTATGGTAAAGTGAAACAGTTGGGTTTCTCTGCTGAATGAATAACTTGCTGGTTGCTATCTGCAGGTGGAAGAGTTTGATGCCCCTGTTTTGACCGAAGTCATCGTGGGAACAGCTGGTATGGTGGAAGAAGAGCCGCAGATCAAGAAGCTATTGAACAATTTCTCTTCGGCTCAGTTAGAGAGTCGCTTGATCCAGATACAGCAGCTGGATCCATCGTTTGCGTGCTTTCTCCATGCAAACGAAGCAGCGCCTGGTTCTTCTCCGGCAAAATCAAAGACTTCTGCGTCCACACCCCAGAGAAAAAAGTCGTCGGATCACGTTGTGATGGATATCCTTGATCTGGATGAGTGTGAGATCCCGAAAGATCAAGAGGATCAATTGAATCAGGTCGAAGGCTGGCAGAAAACGCATGAGAAGACGGATTCCCAGTTGATTGAAGAAAATGGTACCATGCCTGGGACCGAACCAGAGGAAACTACTACCCAATCAGAGTCACAAGGAGCCACGACGGGCGGTGTGAGTCCGACTTCAACCATTTCGGAGCGATCCAATTCTTCCGAGCGCCAGAAACCATCGAAAACCAGACTCATTCGACGAGCAAAACCCATGCAAAAGGAGACCCGAGGATTTGCGTTTGGCAAAGAGAACGTGCAAGAGAATTTCCCAGTGTGCGATGACACGGAAGACGAAGAAGAAGAAGAAGAAGAAGACGCAGAGGTGGAAGGACTACAGCGCAATGGTGAAGTGCTGCATGAAAGGAAGACAACAGACAACATAGAAGAGCAAAGAAACAAGAGCAGTGATGGATTGTCCGGACAGGAGAAGAACGATCAAGATAACGATCAAGAGGATGATGCCATGGAACCAATGACCCAGCCGTTGGAGCCTCTGACCCAACAGTTTTATCAAAGTGATCGCATGGATTCTGCGGAAGTGGACAAAGAACCAAGCGTTTCGGAGCAAGAGATGCACGACAATGTGAACGACTCTTCGGGGGAAGGAGAAGATGGCAGCAAGAAAGAAGTGACTGTAACAACGAAAGAAGAGGAAGTGATGGGGATTGAATACGAGGATGACAGTATGTGGCACACTCAAGCGATCGATCAAGAGAGTCAGAGTCAGTTGTTCAGACCGCTTGACTCGGCAGCAACCTCAGAGGTCAATGCGAATACCGGTGATGTGATTGATCTCGTCGAGGAGACCGAGTCTATCAGAGAACTCCCATCTGGAAACCAGCAGCACAAGCATCCAGAAAATGGAAATGTCAGAGAAGAGGAGCAAGTCGAGGTTGACAGCGCCACCAGATCCCCAGCGAAGAGTTCTCCTTCTTCTGTCCGACAGAAGCTGGCGGTTGCCGAGAAAAAGCGCAAACACTCTTCACTTCCACCTACTCCAGCACAAGGTATGGCTCACGTGAACTCGAACAGCCGCAAAACACCAACAGCAACACCAACACGGCTGCGACTAGCAGCATATCAACCATCTGATCAGCTCAACGGTTCTCAGATCAACGGTAATGAAACCAACAGACGAGTCGATAACGAGAACGCCAGAAGCGATAACACTCCTTCTACTGCGCATTTTGCGTTCCAATCCACTACTCGGACTGTCGCTCAGACAATATCCAAGTCAGTTTCGTGCGAGTGGATGGCCAAGCGACCGTCCAAGAGGTTCAGGCATCTTTTTCCACCACTGGAACTTCATGAGCTCATGGAGCGTCTGAGCAAACCGTAAACCGTAGCAAAGGAGCAGAAAGCGAGATGTAAATGTACGCACGAGGCACTCTCCGTTTGGGATCAGAGCTAACGACTACTCGGTCCCAGCAGCAGGTTTTGTCAACACAGAACAACACGTGATGAATGCGATCCTGGATAAACCCTGCCGAGCCGAACCAAATGTCTGTTCGCAGCCAAGAAAGTAGAAAAGTATACGGCTCGTCTTGGTGGGTTGTCATATGCAAATGTTCATCAAACCAGAGTTGAAAACCTCCTTCTCACTGCCTTTCGCATACAAAACCATTCGTTGAACCTATCCATTCAGATCATAGTCGTCGGAGTGAACACGCGTGGGAACTGGTACCAGTTGGTGTCAAAATGGTGCTCCAGCGCGCGTTTGGCCATCGAAAAGTGCTTGAACACCTCGGGATCGAGACACACAAACACCACTTTCGCCTCCCAGCGCGTACGCAACATCACATCCCGTACAGCACTCATGGCGATTTGCGCTGCCTGGTCGATCGGAAAACGTAACAAGCCTGTGGAGACTGATGCAAATGCTGCGCATTTCACATCGTGCTTCTTGATCTCTCGCAGTGCACTCACATACACCTTGTACAACAACTCGTCGGCGTCGCGGATGCCACCGAATGGACCGATGCAGTGGATCAAATGGTCAACACCGGCTCCAAATGCTGGGGTCACCACCACATCGCCAGCGCGACGAGTCGTAGCGCGCATATATTGCTGGGCAATGTGGCGATCCAATTGATCACCTGCGCGCGCGTGAACCACCCCGGCCGCTCCAACGCCTGGATTGCGCAGACCAGCTGAGGTCGGAAATGCCAAGCAATCCACAGATTGGTCGTCTACTTCTTTCAAGAGTCCCAGGTCGCCTTTGATGACCACCACGTTGGTTTTGAACGTGGAATGCTGCGAATACAAGTTCAAAAAATCGGTCAAACGCTGACATGCATGGTGCAGCTGGTAGAGCTTGGTGTCACTGATCAACAGATTGGGCTGCTGGAATCCGTTGGATCGTGTGGCGTGCAGCTTCTCTGTCTTCGCTGTTGGGGTAGCTGGCAAACAAGAGTTGATCATGAGTTTCTGCAAAAGCCGTTGCCAAAACGCTTCGTCTTGCAGCATCTGCACGCTTTGGGAATTGGAATCCATGGCCACACACAGCGCATTCAGTGCGTCGGCGTCCAGAAATGTCGTCAATGTGTCAAATAGCCCCGTGTGCAAAAAGGCTTCCACCAATTGGATGCGTGGCGTTACATGCTTGGACGTTGCGTCACTTGATGGTTGTTGACGGCGCAGCTTTTGCTTTTGGGTGGCATGTCTTTTGGTGGTTCTGGGTTGGGCCGGCGACATGGCGTGTCGGTGCATGGTGGTTCTTCTCGGTTGTAGCCCCAGCCGTTCGGTGCAGGCCCCGTTGGCTTCTGCTCGCGTGCGTTTGTTGGGTCGCTGACTGGTCGTTTTCATCTCTTAGGCGAGTCAACAACTGTCTGTCCGATTGATGGGTGGCCATTGATGCAGCCGTTGAGGAACCGCTCAACGAGCTCATCTGGGACGGGGCCCAAATCTTTCTGCTCACTTGGTGTGGCGAATCGCAATTAACTGCGATCAGGTGCGAAAGGGTGATCGGCTTCGGTTAGTTCCGATCTCGTGCGGCATTCGGCTTGTCTTGGCGGGGGAAGCGACGCGGTCTGAGAGATCCACGTAGGATGAGTGGCTGGCAAGTGTACGTGTTGGTTGTGGCGCTGGTGGCCACGGCGATGGCGCAACAAGCGATGGGATTTTTCCCTGAACATGCCAAACAGGGCGAACTGTGGAAACTGGTCCAAGCGCAGACCTTTGCGCTCTCTGAGGTCTCCCACGACCTTTCAAACGACAGCGCACCATCACCGCAAGATTCGCCTTCTCCGGCCGCTAAATGGTTCACGCAGCGACTCGATCACTTCGCGGACGAAGAAGAAAATGGCAAAGCGACATTTCAACAGCGTTTTTACCAAGAAGACAAGTTCTGGAAGCAACCGTATGGGCCAGTGGTGTTGTTCATTGGTGGCGAAGGCAACCTGGACAAAGCCCCGCAAGGATTCGTACACGTCCTCGCCAAACACTTTGGAGCCAAAGTATAGCATCCACTCTGACGTGGTATCGAAGGAATTGCGAGAGAGTGAGATTTCTGACCCATTTTATTGTTCAGATCTTTGCACTGGAACACCGCTTTTATGGGCAGAGTGTGCCGAACCAAGATCTCTCGACAAAGAACCTCAAGCACCTGAGTGTCGAACAAGCGCTGGCCGACCTCAAGTACTTTCGAGACACGTACGATCCGTCGCTGCAACACAACAAGTGGATCGCCATTGGTGGATCCTATCCTGGCGCATTATCGGCTTGGTTCCGGTAAGACTATGCGTTCTTCATTGTCACTTGGACATACCCGCTTACAATGCATTTGTTTATTCCCATCAGCATTGCGTATCCTGACACCACCGTCGCATCTTTGGCTTCATCCGGTGTGGTGAACCCCATTCTCAAGTTCCATGCGTTTGACGAGCACGTTGCACAGGCCATTGGCTTCCATTGCGCCAACGCCATTCGTGCGGTCACGGCGGCCTTTGAAAGCCAGATCTCACAAGGCAATGGAACAGCGGCCAAAGGACTTTTGGGCGCTGAAAAACTAGAAGATCCTGACTTCTTCTATATGTTGGCGGATGCGGCGGCGATGGTTGTGCAGTATGGCCACAAGAACCAACTCTGCGAGTTCGCGCACAATGCATCGAGCCATTTGGAGGACGAAGTGTACCTCACTGAACGCTTTGCTGCTTTTACCAACAAGTACTATGGTGACCAATTTGGCAGTGGGTGCTTTTATGACACCAACTGTCTAGCGAACGAGCCAGCGAAGTGGCCCAATGTGCGCTCCTGGCGCTGGCAAAAATGCTCCCAACTTGCTTACTTCCAGGTCGCTCCGGCAGAAGGAAGCTTACGGTCCAAGATGGTCGACTACGATTACCATATCCGTCAGTGCAAGCGAGCATTTGGAGACCAAGTGGATCCTGTTGCTGGGGTGGCGAAAATCAAAGAAAAGTTCGGAGCCGACAGACCGTTGGGCCATCGTGTCTTTTATTCCAATGGGGGTGACGACCCTTGGCTTCGCGCGTCCTTGACCCACAATATTGGTGCGGATGAGATCGCAAATGTTGCACAGTGCGACCTCTGCGGCCATTGCGGTGATCTTGGTGATACGACCAAGACCACGCCACAGCTGCTTGTGGATCAACGAGACGAAATTCTGGCGTATTTCGCCAAATGGCTTGGAACTGCTGTGGTAGAAGGCGAAGATGACAGCGTCTTGCTCAACACGGCGGATGCATATGTACGCACGTCGACTAATCCTGTGGAGAACAGTGGCAATGCAGCAATTGATGCCTATCGTTCGTCTCCTTTGGTGCTCGTCCCGGTCGCTTTGGTATTTGTTGCGTTGATCGTGATTGTCCGTGTGGATGTGCTACGCGATTCCCGTCCCATCGATGCCCGCCGTTTCCCTCGAAACGAGGCAGGGTATTGCCGTCTGGAATACATCAATGAAGCCATGTTGTATTGAGCAAATCACCATCGTCACCTGCTTGAGTCGTGAGAGAAGAGTGAAGAGAGGGAGGAGAGAAGCATTCAGAAGAGACAACTGCAGGGCAAAGCAACAATGCCGAATGAAAGACTGTTGTGGGAAGAACCCCAGTTCATGGTTGGTTGAGTGTTTAGATTGGGCACCACCAGAGACTGAGAGTGGCTTTCAGATTGCTCACCGATACTGGACGAGTCTTGGATTCCAGAGGCATCTTCACCAGTCTCGCTCATTTCTATCGCCATAATGCCAGATTCTTCTGCCAGAATGTGCAGAAAAACATTTCACTCCACTTGTCTGCTCCCATGGATAAGAGTACGCGCTCTCTATTGGCATTGCATTACACTCGGCATGAAGACATAGGAAGGCGAAGGATGTGGGGCAAACGAGCATTCTTCCCAACCCAAGCAGATGCATGAGCACAGTGGTTAAGCGTCAAATGAGATCTCTTGGTTGGGGTCTTTATAAGTTGCAGTAGAGTATGATTTCAGTATTGGCACATTGGAAGGAACCTAACAAGAAGCTATCGATCGTAAGGCGTGGAGTAGACTCTCAAAGAGGCTGGAAAAGAATATGGAAATAGATAGACCCGTCGGGTGCAATCAACTCATGGTTTGGTGACGGATCGACTTCGAGCATTTCGGTTGAGTTCTCGGTGAGAAATGTACGCATAGCCTGCACCGCCCAAAGTCACAATTGCAATGCCGACAGCCTTTTGCACACCAAGCGCCTCGTGGTTGATGGCAATCGAGAGCGCGATCACCATGATTTGTTTGACATTTCCGCACACACTGAGCGTAACTGGAGACGTGACTTTGTTGGCGTAAAAGCTCGTGATGTTGAGCAGGAACGAGATCATGCCCGTCAGAATGAACCAAAAGCCCCATGAAGCAACGTCGGGCAGTTGGGTCTCGAGTGTTTTCATTTCGCCGGTGAAGAACATCGTACAAAGACACCAAAAGGCCGACAATGGTGCTTGATGATAGATAAGATCGACTGGATGAAGCTTCAGGTCGCCAGTGAGAAACTAAAAGAAGGTTGAGTACACTCTTTAAGATACCGCGTGGTTATGGTATGGCCAGCAAATGGATGGAAGCTTACCTTGCTTGACATGACTACTTTCAAAGCCGCCAGCACGACAGCGAGAAGTGTCATGAGAAACCCGATAAAAGTCGCCGAGTTGTCGCCACTGCAGGCTAGATACACGCCGTAGGCCACTGGAATCAACGCGAGCTTGCGTTCCCGGCTATACGATTTGGATAGAACCATCATGCTCAAGACCACGACGACGCCAGGCACAAGGGCGCGCATCACTTGATTGAAGCTGATCGAGACGAGGCCCAAACTCCAGTTTCCGGTGATGATATTGCTCACAAAGATCCAACTGAGGACAAACAACAAGAACTCTCAAAGTCAGCACCATCCAGCGAGCATCACATCAAGTGTCAAGTAGAAGCTTTACCTAAAGTACACCATCAGTCGTTTTTGAGATGCGTCGAGTTGTTTGCGTTCTACGCCCTTGTAGACGTTGATGTAGAGATAAGCGCCGAGCCAGTTGCAGAGCATGTGAACAAACGTGAGCTGAGCGGGAACCAAAATCACCTCAAGTCAGTTCCGCGATCGAAATGACACTCCTCAACTATAATAGCATCAATCGCAATAACACAACTCACCGTCACAGGCAGTCGCAACGTGTTGAGAGCCTTTTTGTTCCAAAAGGTCACGGCCATATTCTGGAAAAACCACATGCTGAGCCAGAAGACCACAGTGGAGGACGACACGTAGGTCGTCTTGTGGCTCAACGTTGAAGTGGTGCTGTCATCAGCCTTGACTTCCGTTCCGGGCTTGGAGACATTGTGGGTGTCAAGGCTCGACTGTTGGGCCGAATCATTTTTGCAGCAAGTATCGACCGAAGCGCTCTTGGGCTTCATCATCACCGCTCGCTCGCTGCTTTTACTAGTTGCTGGCGCGCAACTGGCAGATCGATTTGCCTTGTTGACGACATTCTTGGCGGCTGGCAATCCAATCGCATTACTCAGCGTCTGCAATACGATGGGCGAAGCCACTGCGCTCAAGGACAGCGCCGGTTTGCGAACCTCTTCAAGCGGTACTTCCACGTTCACTACCACAACAGACTGGTCGTCGGTGCGAGCCTCAGGGTGATGGTGACGCGTCGATCGGAATTGCGGCAGCTCCATACCCATTTATTTTCGCAAATGTGTACCGAAAAGCTGACAAAGAACCAGACGAAAGAAGAGTCGGAGGGCAGTCGGCAGTCGAGTGAGCCGTTGGGTACGTTTTGGCTTGTGAGCTGGTTGAGCGGGTGCCGCTAAAGATGCTTGTGCTCCGGTTCTCTCTGAGCTTGAGCTTACGGTTGGGCACTGTCGTGTAAACAACTGGGTCGGGCCAGTGCTTGGATTGCTGTCCTGCGACACTTCAAGCCCTGATCCTTCTGCCAGCAGTTCGGTGAAAGTGGAGCTCACCAGCAGGTAAAGCGACCACACGGATTCAGAGTAGCCGGAAGCAAGTACACCGCAGTTGCTCCCGTAATGTGGTGGGTATTGGCTATTTTTAAGAACCACACACAGAGAGTCAGCTGAGCCGAATAAGTCATAAGTAAGCCAAGCTCAAGCCGGCAAGAAGAGATGAACCCTCTTGAGCTGTGAAGTGCTTGGCAAAGGAGGAGCTCACGTACAAATATCGGGCCCAACGCCGCAAACCAGCTGGTGGCAGGTCAAATGTTGAAGCGCGACACCCAGAAGAAGCGCGGCACACAAAAGATGTCTCACCACCACTCCACACACAGCGGAAGCAGCCTATGAAAGGAGAAAATGCACGCTCAAAGCCACTGGGCCACTGGATGCGCCGTTGCTTCTTCTCGTTTTCTGCTCTTGAGAAATGAACACCAGCGACCGTCTACAAGAGCGTGCCACAAATCTGCAACCCATTAAAAGGTGGAAAGATTGCATGCCCTGCTGAATACCAAAACAAGGTGCAATCGACAGTCAAAAGTGGACCCATCAATACTTTATCGTAGTTTGGAGGATGGTTTCCCAGACAGCTTTCTCTACCTGGTTTTGACACTTGGATCCATGAAACGTGGATTCCCCGGTGGTACAAAAGTGGTACACCTGACATAAAGCACAGTAGATACCTACAAAATCAGGGCGGATTAAAGTGGATTGATTGGGTCATCAATATCTCCAAATACAAGACGAGCTCTTTATTGAACGGCATAAGCCTCCTAATAGTAGTACACGCCCGCTTTAATCATGGCGGAAGCGTATTTGGTTTCTTCACAACTCCGATTGGGTCGGCGCGCATTGACAATGGTGGGTTTCTCCCAACCCATGGTCTGGGAGTCCGTCATGGGCACCAGTAACTTGTCGCTTGGGTTCTTCTCCATGCGATGGTGTTTGGTCAGGTTGCTGCGTAACTCAAGGTTTGACGTGAACTCGCGCGACGACACGCCGTCTTTGCGATAGGAGCCCAGTGCTTGTTGTGCTTGCTGCTGCTTGGACAACTCGCACACACGGTGCTCCATCAGATTTATAAACTCTTCCAGATGCATTTCGTGGGTTCCGTGCTTTTGATCAAACGCACGCCCGAATTCGTCGTGAACCAGCTTTTTCACTTGATCTGGCACGTTGTTCTGACCCTTGGGGCAGTTGTAGAGCTTGGCGAGCAAATCGTCCACTTGGTCGTGTCGAACTACCGCCTGTGCTCTGCTTTGTGCGAGCTTTTGCTGGGTTTTGTCGGTGTCTTCTTCGTACGAAATGTGGAAATCCGGATCCCACGTCTGCAGAAATGCCCGTTCAAAGTCTTTTGGCTCAAACACATGGATTGGCGTTGGTCGGGTGATCTCAAATGGGTCCTGGGATCCGAGCTTTGTGAGGCCAAAGAACGCCATTGCGCAACAAGTCGATGGTGGGCTTTTGACGACTAACTGGCGCGTGAATGGTACTGTCGGCGCTTATGGATGGGGACGTTGATGATGCAACAAGGCCCCGAACGCTAGCTACAGCATGCCCAGGAGATATCTCTGATCACGTCCAGGTGCCTCGCGTGTCTTATCCGTGGAGGAGTGATTGCTCAGACCCAACAACAACAAAAATAGCACTCGTCGGCTGTCAACGTTCCCATTTTCGTCTCAAGACACCTGAACGCCATCCACCAGAAGGCGAGGACGGAACATGTGCTTGCGAGAATTGTTCCAACAACACGACGTGCAATTTCGGTTGCATGTGCGGTGGTGCTGCGAATACGATCTCTGCCCACACGATCTGCATCCCATGGGATTGGGAAGCGAGTCATGTACGAACGAGGGTCGATAGAATCCCACTCTTTGGGCAAACCTCCGTTGTGTATTCTTTTCAGAGTGCGGCCCCCTCAACTGAGTTGTCTGGCAGGCAGAGAATGCCTCATATTGAGTAACCGTTGAGTTCGTTTGACTGCAATGACGGCACCGACCCCTGCACGAAACTTGGATCGCGTGGATAGCCGTTTTTGCTCTTTCAAGTTTTTGGCCACGGAGTCCAAGACAATGTGACGCTCGCTGGGCTGTTTGTTCAAATCGAAAAACCATGGATGCTGTAGCACTTGCTGCAGCAACCCCACCGACAGTTCACGAGAACCATTCCGTTCAGAATGCTGAGAGACGTCGAGATTGATAGTGACAGACCAAAATCTCTCCTCACCTGAATCGTGAGCCTTTTCGTAGGATCGACCACCAGCATCTTGCGAATGAGATCTTTGGCGGTATTGGACACACTATCAAAGTAGGGAGCCACAAATTCGTACTCGGCATGAAGAATCTGCAGGCGAGGATCTGTGAATCCAATGCATACGCTGCTCTCATCATTAGCCCCACCCGTACCTTGCGCATTTCTTCTACTTGGTTTTCATCGTAAAACGGAGGAAAGCCACACAAGAGAATGTACACAATGACCCCCAAGCTCCAAACATCACAGCGGCAATCGTACTGCCAAATATACAGCGTCACAGCTTCGTCGTCAGCCTCAAGACAGAACCGTTTGACTTCATCATTATGCACGTTGTGTACCGGCTGCTTGCGTACAATCTCAGGCGCGTAGTACCCAGGTGTACCACACATGGTCGACATGTTGGTCTCGGCAGTGACAAGTTTGGCAAAACCAAAGTCGGCAATCTTGATCCGTGCATCAGGTCGTTCGTCCTCATACAACAGATTCTCGGGTTTGAGATCACGGTGGGTGATGCCTTTGGCATGGCAAAAGCTGAGTGTTTTGGCCACGATTTGCACGACTTGTTTGGCTTCGGCTTCGGTGTAGTACTCTTTGGCGATGATGCGTTCAAACAATTCACCTCCAGCCGCATACTCCATAACCAAGAAGCAGGTATCCATGTCGTCAAACACGTCGTGCAGCTTGATGATGTTGGGATGATCCAACTGATCATTCGACCACCACCCATTCACAACCATTTCCCGACCTGTCAGCGCCGTATTACATGACCAAGAAATAACGGATGCAATGTACCTGCTTCAAGATTAGAATCTCTTGCACGAGATTGTTGCGATCGCGTGGGTTCAAAACGTTTTTGTTGATGCATTTCACCGCAAAGCGTTTGCCCGAGTTGATGTTGAAGCATTCGCGGACGATGGAGAAGTTGCCTGGTCCCAGACCTCATGAGCAAGCGATACCAACGAGTGCCCAGCAAGCGACGCGATCGATCGATCGAGCGCGTGATGTGGGATTCTCACCTTCGCCAATGATTCTGCCGAGTTTGTAGCTGGATTCGAATCCCGGTGGCACAAGCTCCATCTTGTCGACGAGTGCGTCAAAGCACAGAGTAGTGGATGTTGTACAAGCACCACCCTCCTTCATCTGTTTTCTTTGTAGAGCTTCACGGTCCGATGCCCTAAAAGCTTTGCAGCCCTGCTGTTGCAGTAAAATTAGAAAGCCATCAAAAGTCATCAGAGGAACAGAGCTCCAAAACACAAAGCGGGAAAGTGGTTTGCTCTCTCTCGCAGTCAATAACCTTGCAAGCTTTGATCCATTCGCTGCACATTGTCACCAGTGAGATACCCCACAAACGAAGCTTGCTGAGTTCATACCCTTGAACAATGCTAGTGCGGTCCTCAGGAATCAAACTGCACCACTTGTCAAAGCACTGAACAATGTCCTCATAAAGTGAACCGAATGGAGCACAACAAGTGACAGCAACACCTACGTCATCCTTTCTCCGTGAGCTGATCGGGTCTTTGTGATGGCGATCAAACAGAACTCGTTAGGAATGTTATTGCAGCGCAAGGTGTTTTGTCTCGTCGAGCAAGGAGGGTGAAGACAAATGCATCGTGACCCAAGGGTGACGAGACAACAAAGGACTACCCTTGGCTCTGGACCAGCTCCCATACAAAGTGGGTACTGCAGTGCGTTCATTCTGTGAATAGAGTCCATCTAAAGGTCCATACAAAATCTTCTCCTGCTACCCAAGCACTCGTGGTGTCATGATGGTCTTGGCCGAAAGCCGAGTATGAAACTTGAGATTCTTCGCCACGGAGTCTAATACCACTGGGCTCGATCCATTCTGTTCGCCTTCGTCTTTTTTGACGTCGTTGAACCATGGATGCGCCAGCAGTTGCTGTCAACAGTATCAACGGAGTTAGCTTGTGGGTGGCAGATTCCTCGTGGAGCAACGGCTCTGGCGACCAAACCTCTGCTGTGGGGCGCTTTTTGGCATCAACGACAAGCATTTGTCGAATCAAATCTTTGGCTGTGTTGGAGACTCCATCAAAGTAGGGCGTCACAAATTCGTATTCCGCGTGGAGAATCTGGCACAACCATTACAAATGCATTTCACGCAACAGCGCAAGCGCCATCCCATTCGTCAACCAAGGTGTGCGCTGCTCAAGTGAAGCACAACAACAGAAAGGACCCTTGCTATTCATACCTTGCGCATTTCTTCGACTTGGTTTTCGTCATAAAACGGTGGGAATCCACACAATAGAATGTACATGATCACGCCCAGACTCCATATATCGCATCGAGAGTCATACTGACGGAGAGAAGGAGTCGACAAGAGGGGAACATGAGACAACAATTCACATCCACAGGCAGCAATAAAACAAAACCACATTACTGGCTGCTTCCGCAAGACTTCGGGCGCGTAGTACCCAGGTGTACCACACATGGTCGACATGTTGGTCTCGGCAGTGACAAGTTTGGCAAAACCAAAGTCGGCAATCTTGATCCGTGCATCAGGTCGTTCGTCCTCATACAACAGATTCTCGGGTTTGAGATCACGGTGGGTGATGCCTTTGGCATGGCAAAAGCTGAGTGTTTTGGCCACGATTTGCACGACTTGTTTGGCTTCGGCTTCGGTGTAGTACTCTTTGGCGATGATGCGTTCAAACAATTCACCTCCAGCAGCGTGTTCCATGACCAAGAAGCAAATGTCGGTATCGTCAAACACATCATACAGCTTGATGATGTTCGGGTGGTCCAACTGCACAGAACAACCAATGTGGTGAGCAGATCAACCCTTGAAAAGAACGAGCGATCAGCTGCAAACATCACAACTAAAGTCTCCTAAGCGAGAGCAAAAGGAAGCCATGTACTTCTTTGAGAATTGAGATCTCCTGCACGAGGTTCTTCCGATCCTTTGGGTTCAACACACGCTTGTTGATGCACTTGACCGCGTAGATCTTGTCCGTTCCGATCGGAATGCACTCTTTGACAACGGAGAAGTTACCTACAAGCGCGCAAGACGATCGCAATCAATCAGACAAGAGAGATTCATGCGCCGAGCTCTCGGCCGCCGTGCGACCCAACGCTTCAACCTTCGCCGAGGATCCGGCCGAGCTTGTACTTTTCCGCAAAGCCGGGCGGGGTGGCCTCCATGTTGCGCAGCAGCAGAAATCACGTCGGCACGAGCGTTCGACAGTGCAGGAGAATAACGGCGCCGACAGCCCACAAGGAATGGGATCACTCTCTTTACACTCGCTCAAACGCTCTCCTCCTTGCTAGAAACTTGAGCCAACGGTGCCACCTTGAAACACCAAAGTCAAGAGTAACGGAAATGACTCCCCATTTTCAATTGCCTCTTTAAATCAATCCACAGCTAATACTGACTTTCAAGACTCTCATGCTGACGAAATATCCTCTCTGAAATGATGCCCTTCCAAACATGGATCTCAATGCAGCCATACTGGGCGTGCTCAAGAATAACAACGGAATGTGATTGGCTGATAATCCGCAGCTTGGCGGTATACATTCTGCTTTCGCGCCAAGCAGGCGAATGTGCCAAATCATGGTGAGGGTTGCCACTAAACGCTTTCTCTGACGGCTGTATGGATGGTAACTATAATGAAATGCTTGCTGTTGTTCTTCCCAAAAGCAGAAACCTTTGTCACTTGGAGAATCGACGCAAGAAGCTGCCGCCAAAGTCGAGGATTCGTTTCGGTTGGGCAAGAATAGAAAGCGTCGAGTAGCAGCCGCCAATGCTACCGTGTTCTTGCAGTTGGAGCAGGAATCCGAGCTTGCGCACCATCGGTTGCAACGTCAACGCTTGCGCCAACAGACGGACTATGCTACCCAGTACTTTTTGTCTCGAAAGGCTTCCAAAGCCAAACGATCGGCGACTTCTTCCAAGCGGCCACACGACCAAGATCAAGACCAAGAGGTCCATGACGACAACCCAGATGACCAAGTCCAAGTCGACGATCAGCAGGACAGCAAGTTTAGAAAGAAGCCAAGTCTTAGAAAGAAGAACCCCGTTGTGCCTTTGGCTTCAGTTCTTCCGTTGCTCCACGGAGACGAACTGGCTGATATGGTGGACAGATTTGATCATCCGTGTGTGGAAGCCCAAAACGACCACTTGCAGTCGCCACACATGAAGCAACTGCTTGTGAAAGTACGCAAATCATGGGCATTGCTGCTCTCCATTTCGTCATATCGGAACTGATTTGCTATTGCTCTCTTCTGATAGGAATTTGCGCTTTGGAGGAGCGAATTGCTCAGTGGATTCAATGTGCTGTTGACGGGATTTGGCTCCAAGATTGGGCTTCTTCAAGTGTGTCAGCCTCGCATGTGTCTTGAGTTGTCTGTAAGGGTTGCTGACGTTGGAGAATGAATGTTCAGGATTTTGCTTCCGAAACGTTGACGGATGGAATTGTCGTGCAAATACATGGATATCTTCCAAACGTGAACCTCCAAGAACTTTGTAGCTATCTGCAAGAAAAGGTTTGCGTCCACTGGTCACTCTCGTTTAGCATGAACAAAACACTCAGTACTGGTTTGTGTGCGTATGGAATGCCAGGGATTCAAAAAGCCCAGCTTGTCGACTTACACTTCATCAAAGCAAAGCCTCTTGCAGCAATGCCATGAAATCGCAAGGTACTTCAGTGATTGGGACACCAAGAAAACCCGGGTCGTGCGTCTTTTTGTGTTGGTCCATTCACTGGATGGTTGTATCTTTCGTGACGAAGAAGCCAAACAGGCACTGGGCATTTTAGCGCAGGCCAACTTCATTCATGTTATTGCGACACTGGATCATTTGCATGGGTTCGATGGCTGGAGACAGCAGGCCGTGTTGTCGCGTCGCTGTCAATGGGTGTATCATACTTTTAACACCTTACTCCCATACACCTTTAACGAGTGTCCGCTGCAAATGAGCGATCAGGCCAAGTCCCAGTCGTTTTCGTACCATGGCATCCAGTTCATCCTGAAGAGTCTGACACCTACCGATGTGAATGTGTTGAAAGTCATCGCGCAGCTGCAGTTGGATGCATGGGACGCGTATCTGACGCTCAAGAGTCAGAAAAAGCAGCGTTCTTCGATCAATTCCAAAAGCAATATCAATGCCAATGCCAATGCCGACGAGAAAGCCAACACCCGATCCAACAAGCCAGCTCGTGTTCCAAAAAGTTCTGGATATGTCGGGTACCAACAAGTCCAGCATGCGTGCTGCTCCACCCTGGTGGTGCCCAGTGCGGTTGCGCTTCGCAATGCGATCAAATGCCTCATGGAACACGGATTGGTCAAGAAAACCCGCGTCGAAAACGACGAGAAAGTGTTTTTGCCCTTTCAAGAACCCATCATTCGTGATGCCATCTTGAAGTTCGGCAAATAGTAATTTATTCCATTTGGTTGGGCTATATGCGCAAATATCCGTTCTAGACCAGCTCACTCAATCACCATCTGCCACCACATAAGTGCCACACCACATTTCATCCTCAGGTTGGGAGTCTCACTCTCAAATGGACCTGCTTGAAGCAATGGAAGCGATGGAAGCAAAGCCCAACGGCTCTCGTCAAGGCGACACCATCCGGCAATGCCAGGCGAATACAAAACAAAAGCAAAATGCAACTGGACGAGAATCAGAATCAGATCTTGACCAGGCAGAATCCGACTTTCTGTTACAGCAAGTGGCGTTTTGTCAACAGCGCTTGAAGCAGTTGTTGAGCCTCAAGTATCCCGATGCTTCACGCTGGCAAGTGCCATTCAATTGGGTGCTGACCAAGGTACAATCCTCTCTGAGCGAGCGCCACATCTTTGTGGGCGAATTTCTTGTTGCTGAGTTCTTGGGGTGGCTGTTGGTTCAGATGCTTTTGGTGTACGAATCCCATCCTGATGGCGTCACCGAAGCGATTCTCTTGACCGAGTTGACGACTCTGTTGCACCAAGACAAGCGATTGAACATACGAAAACGCGGGGCCGCTGCTGGTGCTGCGACGGTCAACAGACAAACAGGCAGTGATGAAACGAGAGCCAAAGAAGTGACGCTTCAAAGCACTTTTGCAGGCGAAGTAGAGGAACTGGATTCGGATCGACGCTTTGTCGTGATCAATGCACAACAGACGGGTGCTCAGGAAGGTTTTGAAAGCATGCAGTTGAATATGTACGAGGATGTCTATGAAAGACTGGCGAAATTGGTCCGTACTCATTGGTCGATGCACTCAGGTATCTGCACCAGCGATTCTCCCAATGCCTGGACTTTTTCCAGTCCTTTCAGAGTAATCCAGCGACAGGAATCAACGTGTTTCCCTTCGAGAAAGGTCGAAAAGTGCGGTTCACCAACACCAGACTTGTCAACAACGATTTGTTTCACGACGAGATGGATTCTCCTTGCTCGAGCCGAAAAAGATGTCTTCCCACTTCACTGCTGGTGTTCGATGCTGATCCCTCCAACATGAAAGAAATACGACTGGTATCGGACAAAGCATTGACATTGAGTCAATTTGATCGATCCATCTGGACGCCGAGTCGAACGATCCACCAACTGATCCTCAAAGCGAAGGTAACCACTAGTGCTTGGGTGCAAATCTAGACCATGACTGACGTTCAAAATGCTCAGGTTTTGGATATTGGAGCGATTCGAGCCTATCAAGAGCCAAATGCTCCCTTTTTTCAATCACAGATCATCATGCTTGGAGAGATCGGTGCCTCGTCGCCTTCTCCAGCAAGTTCGACGACTCCCCTGACAGGCTTGACCCAATCTCGTCGCTCACACTCCTCGATAACGCGAAGTCTGGTGCTTTGGGATGATCAAATTGCGCTGAGTAAGTTGTTTGACGTGGACGATGAAGTTATTATCATGCACCCATTTGTCCATGTGAGGCAAACTGCAGATGATGCGGTGTTCAGACTCCTGCATAGTGGGTTCATAACATCATCTTCATCCTCCTCTCAGCTGGGAAGCAACAAGTACTTTCTGGAGTATGGCAGTGCGACTCTGGTGTGGGTGTGCAGCAACAAGCATGATGCAAACCAAAAGAATCCATCGTTGGCAGCGGATTCCGAGCTGTTTTCCATGACTTCAATTCTTCACAGCAGTTCCGAGCGAGTGTCTCTTGCTCAAGTTGATCATGAAGCCGTTGGATTCGCTATGTACGGCCAAGTGGAATCCATTCGAGTGTCACATGGAGTTCCTTTGATGGTTGCATTTGTGCAGGCATACTATGGAAGCAGCAAAGACAACAATAACGATGGTGAACGTGGTGTGAAGGTGCCAAACTTCTCGTTGGTTGTGCTGCTGACTCTCTACGACGCCACCAGCAATTCTAAACTGTTGGTGGAAATCACCGGTAGCAACGCTCTCAAAGCCTTGCGTCTCACAGAAGGACAAAGCGTGCTACTTGACGGACTCGTTTCGGTCAATATCAGTCAAACACAGTTTGATCAACTTCAAGATGGTGAGACTTCCTCAAGTCAACAAGCAGAGGCAGCAGGGTCGTCAAGCAAAACATCAAACAAGACAGCTTTTGCCTCAAAGTGTTATCAACATCCAGATGCTGCAGTCCCGGGCCTCGTAGCGCTTTGTGCAGATTGGCACGAGATATTCGGCACTCAATCGGCTTTTCAACGCTCCAACCTGACGTGGATCAACAAGTTGAACGCACTATTACGTTCCATCGATTTGATGCCTCCTCGACCTTTGAACAGCCATGTCTGCTTGAACGGTCTGCCCAAGAAAACTTCAGTACCGACGATTCGTTCTATTGCAAGCATTGTTGGTCTTGGCTGGCTGATCCCTTTGGGAGACATGACTGAAGACGGTGGACCAAGTGCTCGTTTTGGCTTCGATGCATCGTGCACCAAAGGGTTTTCAACATTGTTCCTGCATAAGGCTTGTCTGCGACCCATTCAAAAGGTATCCAAACCAACGAGTGGACCCATACCACCAGAGCCAAAATGGAAATGCAACTTTTGCTGTGAGATTTGGTCAGGTATGGAAGACACCACGGTGACTTTTGGAGATCTGCTGGTGTGTCTGGAGGACGGCTTCGCCAGCGTGTTTGCGATTTGTTCCCACGAAACAGTCGAACTCTTGCTGGGGATTTCTCCGCAATTGTTTTCTCAGCGGACTCTCACTGACAAAGCATTGCATTTACGGGAATGCATTGGCAGAGAACTGCATGTGTTGTTGTCGCGATGTGAGTCTCGCCATGTGTTGTTCCCACAGGTCAACTCTTCATACTCACAACAGCATTCTCGTCAGGTTGAAGTGAGCGTGCGAATTGATCTGTTGGAGCGCGTGGATGCTTCAACAAGTTGTCGAGAGTATCTGCATCGTCAACGGAAGAAGAATAGGTGAAATTGGGTCAATAGCAATAGTGGAAGGACGGAATTCTGGCCATGAGTTCTCGATCCAGCGATCCAGCGGGCGGAAGGTTCATAAGGCGGTTTTGATCCACGGAACGACAAGGAGAATGAAACCATTTGTGCTTATGATAGGTGCCAATGTGATTCGATTGCAAAGAGATGAGGGTAAACAAATAATTAACACAAGTTATACAACCTCTCCTGATTCCGAATGATCGCAGTGACGCAGTCCAATTGGACGTTGAAGGTGGGGATGACCGCCGTGATGGTGATGTTGTCGATGATGGTGGTGGTGATGACTACGACTCTTTCGGTTGGCCGTACTGGTTCGAGCAGAGGAACTACGCATCGACGCTTCGCTGACATAGCTTATCTGGCTCAAATCGCTCACATCGCTCACCAGACTCAGATCACTTCGCCTCGAATTCTCCGTTTTGCTGCATGGGTCGTGTGAAATGTCTTTAGATGTCTTGTAGAACTGAATGACCGTGCCAAGCACAGACCACACGAGGATGCAAATGAGAAACCTCCAGTTGGCCATCGAGATCAGATAGTTGTGATCCACCAAGAGTTCGCCGTCAGAGCTCTTTCGACGGCGCCAATCGATTTCCGTTTGAGTATCGCCTGAGAAATAGCCCACACCCCACGCAACGGCCTCAGCACCGACCAGACTCGTTGCAACGATCAATGCAGGCTTTCGATACTTGACTGCTAGTATTCCGCATGCAATGGAGAGTAGAGGAAGCAGAATCTCGAGAACTAGATTATGGCTGGAGTGAGCGCGAAACAAGACATCAGCCGTGAAAGCAAGCATGATACCGCTTGCTGCACCGACCAAAAACTCGCCGAAGCGATTGTAGTGAAGCGAAACGATGCCCAAAACGATTCCACAGCCAACGAACGATATCCATGCCCAAAAGTCGTCATTGAACGCCAGTTCGACCAGGGTCGAAGCAAAGATACCTCCCACGACGCATCCGCTGAAGAATAGACTCACCAAATACAGTCGATAGCCAGCAAAACACACCATAGTGCCAAGAAGAATCGCGCCAGAGGCAACCACGCAACTCAATGTGTGGGAGTATTGACCACTGGTGTTCTCCACGGCTGCGACAGATCCTGATTGCATCCATAAAACAACAACTGATAGCACAACCGATGGCAACTGGAGTGTAGCGAAGCGGATGCTGATTCTTTGTTTAGCCCATGCGATCGCGCTTGCCATGACGACGAGCTCTCCGCGTTTGTCGTCTCACGCCACTAATTCCAGATTCTCACAGTCAGCTCAGTTCACGTCGTGAGCCTTTCTTTCACGAGAACCGAAGAGTGGGACCTCAACGTCTGGCTGGCTCGTCCACGACGCGGACGAGACTGATCCACAATTGATCGATCAGAAACCACGCAAGATTCACTCTTCTGGTTCAAAACACTCCGATCAAGATCAACTATGGCGGGCCAATGGTATCTTTGACTTGGACGGGCTACACTGATGGCTAGGACCATTCAAAAGGACAGGAACTTGAACCTCAACAGAATCCACAACTCAGCCCACCCTATGAACCCTATGAAATGAGCATTGAGGCTATTGCACATGCTTCCATGACGAAAGGTACTCCCAATAGTACATCGCAATTCATCGGTTCTGTTGGATATGACCCTTTGACTCCAGTTCTGAATCTCTTGCTTGGCTTGGGATTCGAATCAGAAATATCCCACCAATTGGAGCAAGCCCCTGGGAGTCAGAACGTTCTTTCTGGTCGTTGATTGGCTGAACACCTGGTCAAGATCGCTGCTTTCGCTAGAAACTCGTTCAGTTCTTCCCCCTACAAAGATACACTTTGAGCATCTGGGGCTGAGAACAGAGAAACGGCAGGAAGAGATGAGACCAGACGATCGGGCGAATCGTTGGTCTCTCGCGGGGAAGGAAGAGACTGCAACCAACGACGACATGGTCGCATTGTTCCAGCTCTCGCTCTCCTCCATATCCAAACAGTGTCTGTGGACGTGGGGACCACAGGCCCATGCCGCGCCAGCCGCATATAATCAACTCGCTGCGGTACATACAACGTCCGTTTTGGAGCAAGATACGCCCGCAAGCAAAACCCCCTGTCGAGGGTGTACCGTAGAGTACACTGTAGGAGCGCAGTTCTGGTTGGGCTGGATTGCGTGGGTTGACCAAGCCGTTGGCTTTGTTTTGCTCTCCAACAGTAGCTTGTGAGCGAGCCCGACGGTCTCCACTGGCTTGATGCCGTCCCGCCTGCCTGACCGGCTGGCTGGTTGAGTCACGTGGCTTTCGTTCATGTATGGGTTGTTGGTCGACCGACTTCCTCCTCAAACCGTAGCAGAATGCCCCATCGGACCTCTTGGACCATGACCCGACCCAAAAAGGATCTTTCCGGTTTTCTCTTACTGTTACGGTATCCTTGAGTGCAAAGAACAGTGTGTACTGTACGGTACGGTGCGGCATAGCTTCCAAGCTTGGGTCATCTCTCTCCCGAGTCTTTGCAACGGCAAAAAGGGCCTATTTTTAGCCAATCATCGGCGCCACCCGACTTGCTCTTGAAGTTTCTCTTCATGTTCCTTCTTTGCATTGGAGCGACCAAGCAAGCAAGCGCAAGCAAGCAAGCAAGCAAACGGGCCAAGTGAGAGCGTGAGCAAGCAGGCGTGGAAACGAGTGACGGCACGTTTTGGGGGTTGGCGTCAGAAGAAGAAGAAGAAGAAGAACCAAACAGAAGCAGCAGTATTCCGAGGAGAGGCATGAACGTCATCAACTCGGTCAAAGACTATGTGACCAATGTGCTCGACTTCCATCAGGACTCGCTCTCGGGTGCCATCGACGTCGTGGGAGTCCAACAACCGGATGGAAACATCAAATGCTCGCCTTTTCATGTGCATTTCGGACGAATTGAGGTGCGTTTGGTGGGGGTGGCAAGAAAAAGGAAAAAAAAATTCCTTCTTTGTTTCTTTTGTGGATGGTGACTGAACGCTTTGCTGTTGCTCTGTGTTGCTGCGCTTTTTCTCGGTTCTGGTGGGGCAACCGACCACAGCTCCGCAAACCGCTTGATAAGAAGGTGTTGTTGATGGTGAACGGTCGGCATGTCGACGGGGTCAACATGAAAGTGAGTGTGTGTTGCTGATAGGATTCTCGTGCAGAGATTCTCATATCGTGATGTGTTTGGACAGCTCGGTGCGGCCGGGGAAGCGTTTTTCGTGGACCAAGTGCTGCAACCCGTGGAAGAAGACTACAACACATCGCCGTTGGTCAGTCCGACCACGTCCGAAGTAGGCATTCCGTACGAACCCATGCCACCCACCAACATCTCTTCTTCAACTTCGTCCAAGGCGACCGCAACTGAAACAGTTGTCGAGCGAGTTGCGCATACTAAGTTGGAACCACTTCCAGAATCGTCGAGTTCGTTATTGCCGGAGCCATCACAGCAGCATTTCCCGCAGTGGCGAGACGCTTATCGAGTTGTCGCTGACAATGGTGCTGTGATGTCGAAAGAAGGAGCAGACGCCACTACGAGCACACCATCCACCACGCGCGATCGATTGTCATGGGGATGGGGTGCGCTTCCAATCGTCAAGTCTTCCCTGTCACTAGATACCGTGAGACGCGTTTTCATCCTAGCACCAGGCTGAATGAACCAACTCACTTCACAGTTTATGCACGGTTGTTGTTCTATAGATGAATCTTGATGAAGATCCGGACGAAGAGAATCACAGGATCGTCAAGAGCGAAAGCATGTACTTTGACGCAGTAGAACCAGAGAGCTCTCCTCGTCCCGGAGAAGCATATCCAAAAGGTGACGATGACATATTCGTTGCATCTTCTGTTGCCTTGTCTTGCCTGATATTGTGTTTGCTTATGTACAGATCTGCCGTGTATGTCCTTGTGTGGCGAGTTTCTCACGCAAGGACTCTCAGAAGAAGAAATGTTTGTAATCTTCTCGGAGCATCTTATCTCCAATGACATTTTCCGTCAACGGCCCGTTGAGATCATCCAGAATCCGAACTTGGTGCTTCTCATTGATGGCAAATTGTATCCGTATACACCGGAGGTGCAGGCACATTTGCTCTCGCGGGTCTTGTTCCCCAGTTCAGCACCCGTTCCGATCGAAACACCGGAATATCATGCAAAAGATCTGAAAACTCATAAGCCCACCGAGCATGAATCCAGTTCTTCTTCAACCTCGACTACTTCCGGACCACCTTCGAAGCGATGGTATCAGTGGTTCCATAGCTCACCAACCAGTTCCGAACCAAGTTCGACTACCAAAATGCCTCTCGAAACCCCTTCCATATCGACAAACGCTGAGGCTTCTCATCCAGAGAGAGCGTCGTCTCCGCGTAGCTCTTCGTTTTTCTTCACAAAGAGTCTACAACCAAATCAGAGGCAATTGGCTCAAATGGAACTGGTGTTTGGTGAGAATCTGATTGAATTCGTGGTGCAGAAGGGCCTTGAAAGCGAAGTTAGGATCACATCCAAGTTGTTTCTTTGGCCCGTGGCAGCAAAAGTGGTGATATGTGACATTGATGGTGCCATCTCGAACGTTGACGGTCAGTCAAGCCGCGTGCTGTCGAGTTTGTTGCCGATTGGTGTCATGGGAGGCTTCGAAAAAGCCTTTTCCAATGGGATTTACAACTCCTCTTTCGAGTTTTTCACCCGTTTAAGACGAAACGGGTATCATATCGTGTACTTGACGTGTCACGACGTTGAGTATGCTGCTTTCATTCGTGGGCTTCTTGACGTGCGCGCGTCAAGTGCAAGAGCCGAGCAGTCTTCTGGCACGACGGGAAACAAATGCTTTCTTCCAAGAGGCCCCGTGCTGATCTCACCAGATCGTTTGTTGAGTTCCAATGAACACGGATCCACTGAAGCCAAAGAGTTCAAGACGGCTGCATTGAATGGGATTCGTGGGTTGTTTCCAAGTGATGTGAATCCTTTCTATGCTGCCTTTGGCAAGAGCTTTACGGACAGCATGCTTTTTGCCCAGGCAGGGGTGTTTCCCGGCAAGATATTCTTGATGGACCATCGGGACGGTCAATTGCGCCATCGCACCATGATGAATTACAAGCAATCGTATGCTAGCCTGTTGACGTTGATCGATCGAATGTTCCCACCGCTGTGTACTTCACCGATTCACCGATCGCGACAGCGAAGTCGGTCGACTGGCCGCAAAAAGCGAGCCAATTCCATGCAGCACGTGACTTCAAACGGAACAGAGAATGGCAGTGTGGATCGGAAACTGTCTTTTGATGCTAACTCTGCCACATCCCAAGGAGATGGAGCTGGTCGAGTCGAGATCGACCCACCTCTTGCTCAACTTCAACTTGATCCCCAGCAAGCGATTCCGGTCCAAGCATACGCCGCGGGCGAGGAGGAGGACGAGGCGGAAGAAGAATACTTGGATGACGACCACGAGGACGAGCAAGACCCAGAGCAAATGTATCGCAGCAGCGCGCACGAACGCAACATGGGCGACGAAGCTTACAACGACGTCAACTTTTGGCGAATCAAACCTGGCACTGTGTAGATTAGACCTGAGTATCCCAACAAACGGATGCCATGAAATAAAGTGATGGGATTGGCCAAAATTATGGTGTGTGTGCGTTGTGATTGGCCAGCTGGCGTCTGGATTCGAGCAGTCGTTTCAGGGATGTCGGAGCGGCATGAAACGCCGGGCAGTGGGGGGGGGGGGGGGCTTCGTTCATTGAACCAAGAGTCAGCAAACGAAGGAGGGAGTGGTGTTGGCCTCGAGCTCGAGACGACCCATCCACGCTGGTAGACGCCATCTTTCCGACACGACCCAAACGCACCGCGCAAAGACACTCAGCTGGCTGCTTTTGTGTTTTTTCGGCCACAAATCTCCATAGTAGTAATAGTTGTTGTTGTTGTTGGTGGTGGTGGTGGTGCTGTCGTTGTTGAAAAGTGTAGTCTAGTGGTTTCGTCTTTGCGGCGCCCTTTTGTTGGCTCCGTCACGACCGCATTCAGCACACCAACAGAGAAATTCATTGTTTGAAGCCATTCGACAACCCACCAGCGAGGCGCAGCATGAGACCACACACGGATCCTTCCGAACGAATGCGCATGCCGCGACTGGTGCAGCCTCATCTCCACAAGCCATCGACTTCACCAAGAGCAAAGCATTCATTGCGAGCCCCGTCACGCACAATGACGACGACGACCGCGAATCACGCGTTGTTGGCGCCGACGACACCCACGGTCATAATCCCAAAGCCACTTTTCCACGCGCGCCACCAGCAAGCCAAAAAGAAAAACCAGCCAATGCAGTTGGACACCAAGTGAGTGTGGTTTGATGCCTGACTATGTGGCCAGTGCCCCGCCCCCCCCGCCTCCATCTTTGGTTTTCTTCTTCTTCTTCTAATGAGACGCGACCCATGGGGATGCAAACTTGCAGACCGCGAACCGAGTTGAAAACGCTCAAGCTTCGTAGCATCTGGCTGACCCCGGACGATGGTATGCTGTCTGTGTGCATGAACTTCCTTCCTGGAATCAAGACCCGACAGTGATGGGGTGCCGCAGTTGAACAGATCGTATTGATCCCACCGAGTGTCGATGAAGACCACTACTGCTACATCGCGGTGAGTTATCAAACCGGCAGGGAGCGGGTTTGAAGCTCACTGAGGGATGCACATGCCTGTAGCAATCCCGCTTTGGTCAAGACATTCTGGAGAAGATCCGACGCACCGATAACTTATCTATTCAACTAGAAGCAAGTGGACGATTCATGGATTCAGCGTTGACATACGAGCAGTCGGTCAAACTGCTGGTAATAAACTTGTTGCTACTTGGCTCGTCTCATTCCAAGCTGAGTGGATTGCTCCCCCCTTGACAGAATCGATGCATCCATAAACGAGCGGTAGCTGAAGGCATCGCAACGGATGAAATCAAGTCGCTTCGCGTCGATTACGAGATCCGTTGTGTTCAACTAGTTGCGCTTTGCATGACGGGTGCTCGAAAGTCCGAACACCTTGAGAATAACACGACCTTTCTGGTGAGTTTCCGGCGATATTTGACCATGTCATGTCTTCTGCATCATCTGACTTGTTTTGTATTCCATCCTAGCTTCTTCAGAAAGCTGAAGAGCTCACTGCTCGTGATGGCGGTTTGCAGTATTGCAAGCGTGTCATTCAACGATGTGTTCTCTACCAGCGGATCGCATCGTACTACAAAAAACAACAAAAGTACCAAGCCGCGATCCAGGCAATTGACAAGGCTGCCAAGCTAAACGAAAAGCTCCCTTTGAAAGATCGCATTCCCGTAGCGCTGTTTATGAAGGCATCCTTGCATGGCATTGTGCGGGATTCGACGAACGCGTGCACTGCTTATGGTCGATGTCTTGGATTGGTTGAGGAACAAGTTGCTCATCAATCAACATTGGAACGCACCGCAGCCAGTCATGTCATTGGCGCAGCAACATTTCACAATCTGTCGATTGAATGGGTATGGGAGGTCTTTCTTTGTTGAAGCTAATGGTTCCGAGTCTGATCAAATCGTGTTTTGGTGTCTCCAAGGCCCAACTGTCAGAAGTGGAGAGATCTCGAGACTGTCTTGCTCGTGCAATGGAGATCGCTGCGCATAGTTTGCCTAAAGAGCATCCAGTGGTCGCTCGTGTGGCAGAAACGTACAAGGCGATGAGATCGTTCTTTTTCAATGAGCCATTGGTGACTCTACCGAACGCAGTCGAGTCTCGAGCCAGTACAGCGCCAAGCGAATCGTCGATGCCTCCACGTCGCGCAGTTGTCCCTGCTGGACCTTCATCAGCTCAGAGTCCTCGCACTTGCCGAGCTCATTTGACACCAAGTCCGATTGGTGAAGTGATTCGTTCTCCAGGAAACCAGTCAGCACGGGGTAGCGGACCTCCAGTCCCAGTGCCACAACGCCCACAAACGGAAGATAACGACATCAACCCGTCACCGAGAAGGAGTTCTCGGCGATTGCGATCAGCAACGGCAACGGCCGGCCCTCTTTCCCCGTCTCCGCCACCAACAGCACTCTCTCAAAGCGTCTCGTCAGACCAACTGCTCCCAGCAGATGATTCAACAGAAGTCCAAAGAAAAGGGATCTCTGAGGAAACCAAGCAGTTCATGGCACGCCATCGTGCATCTCAGAAGATACAGGTGAGCTGTGATTTTTTAGCTCTGCATCTTGAATTCACTGACAGTGCATTGGATATGTCACCAGAAACAATGGAGAAAACACGTCCGAAGAAGGGAATCCTGCCGCGTGCGAGAAGAAGGTGCAACTCGAATCCAGAGTATGGAACGGATGAGAGCTCAAAAAGAACACTTCAATCAAATCAAAGACGACATTGTTTGCATCCAAGCGCAATGGAGAGGAGGTCTAGTTCGCACTCACTTGAAAGAACAGGCTGAACAACGCGAAGCTTTGGAGCGACAGACATCATTGGCTCACCATCATAGTATTGAAAGACCTCCAGCATTTGAGATGTCCGGAAACCTTGCAAGCAGTGATGACATGCGTTTCGCTTCAGCGGATGATGCAGGTCGTGCAAGCGTGAAAATCCAATCTCATTGGCGAAGAATGAGCTCTCAAAAACAATATGAAACCAAGCTCAAGGCAGTTTCAACGATCAATCGCGTTGTGCGAGGTGGCATAGCACGAAAGCGAGTTGCGAGGAAAAGAACAACGTGGCAAGCTGAGGCCGTGATGCCAACTCTCAAAGACCTTCAAAGAGAGTTCAAGATCACCCCACCGGAGATGGATATAATATCAGAAGAGGATGGGATCGGCTCGATCAAGCGTTTCTCAAGGATCGTCAACTCTGACCCTGATTCACACAAACGGTCACCTCTTGAGCAGGCAGATGAGATCCGTTCAATCCCGAGCTGTTTTGATCAAAGGATGCTGCCATCTGCATTATTGATAGTAGCAACCGTGAGTGAAGTGATTCAAGAATTGGTGGATATGGTAAGCGAGCAGCTCGAAGATGAATCCGTTCCGGAAGAACTGCAACACGAGCCTCTGGGAGATGGTGAGCTGCCCTATCAACTATCAACTTCCGAAATCGATGGCCCACTCCACGACCACGCTCTCGAACTCCTGTCATCGATATCTCCATCCAGTCAAACAAAAGAACGCACAACAACCAAGCCATCCAGCATAACCTCCAATATATCCCAGCCGTCTCTACCATCATCGGATCCGTTGGCGGTGGAGATCGAGGAGACTGTTCGTAGTGTGACTCTGGACGCGGTGGAGAAGGTGAGCAAGCAAGTGGAGGAGGAGAGGACCGCATGTAGGTCTGAACCAGCGATGGCATCGTCGGATCCGTTGGCGGTGGAGATCGAGGAGACTGTTCGTAGTGTGACTCTGGACGCGGTGGAGAAGGTGAGCAAGCAAGTGGAGGAGGAGAGGACCGCATGTA